>OOFE01005407.1:10763-37336 GCA_900323365.1 Monocentris japonica
GGGGTGGGGGGGGTCTCCGGACAGCTGTCACCTCTACTAGGGGCCAGTGATATGCAATGACAAGAAGTTGTTTGTCTTCTAGTTCTGGATGGGAAGGATGGACAGAAATGTGTTGTGTACTCAAACGTAGATTGTTGTGACTGCAGCAATGTCAGGTTTAAATAATCAGTTCAGTTTGATACTTAATTTGTTAAAGTTAGATGACATAAAAGCTTATGGCATTGTTGATGTGATGGGTTGTGGTTTTATGTATCCACATTGACATCAGCTGACTGTCCTTCAAAGATGATTTCACAGTGTAAAGTCAACCTCTGAACTGTTCCAGCTCAGGCTCATAGACTCATAGACAGGCCAGGAGTGGACAGAGTACAGTACGACACTGACATTGGCTCCTTTTGGTCTCGGAGACAAGAGACAATAATGAGACTGACATCCAGCGGAATGGCCTTGGTTGTCCTGACCCTGTCCAGCCAGCCTTAGTGTTAGCCTAGCCATCGGGTGCTAATCCTTCCAGCACATGTCTCACCTCATAGCTCAGCAGCTAAATCTGACAGGCTTCCACTAGGATGGTCAACCAGCCAAGCAAGCATTTCTGTCGGCACAGAAGTGGTCCGAATGACAGGCATAGTGTTAGGTAAGTGTTATATCCCTGTATATGCTAAATCACTACCATAGGTTTATCACAATAATACCTGTATCTGGCTAGGAGTGTTTGATGGAGGATCAATTAGTGGTCTGTGCTGTGACAAAAGAATGTCCACCTTAACAAGTCAGTGGGCCTCCTATTCAGTCTTAAAATGGGGTGAGACAATTCCACTTGTTTCCAATACAGTTTCACCTGTTTAGAGAATTTTGTGGAACAAAGTGTCCATATCTTGAAATATAGCGGATCACTCCACTTGCATCAAGAAAACAATAAAAATAATAATAATAATAACAATCAATTATTTTTCATACAATACATACTTTTCAATACAAAGTTAGTGCTGTACAGAGCAGTAAAAAAGAAGATGATGTAAAAGCAGGAAGGGTAAGATATATAAAATACAAGATATGCGGGTAAATGGCCTTATTTTGGAGATATTTCTCAGGTGAAAGAAGCAGGCTTGCATGTATCTCTTAACCTGTACATGAAAGCTCATAACACATGAGTCAAGAAAATTCTTGAAACATTTTCACTTGAGTGAGAGTTTCAGACTCAATATTAGATTAAATGACTTTTTTTGGAGTGCAGGACTGGTATTTGTATTTGGTAGAAGGTAGTATGCACTGGCTAGGAGGCCAGTTCTGGGACTGGAGAGCAAGCAATGGTTTGGTAGGGCTAGGTGGTGGGTAGGGGTCTAGTTGGGGTTTGGGCATGGGGTTAGGGCAGAGGCTAGTGTTGTAGCTCAGTGCAGGGTTGCGGTGGGCTGTCAGGTTAGTCTGTGATGGATAGTCACTGATGGTGGAGTGAGTACAAAGACGCCTGTGTTGAATTCAGGGGTACAGGAGGGAGGGGGCCTGCAGTGTGTCAGAGTCACTCATAACCCTCTGTCATCTTGACCCATTGTCAGCAGAACTAGAGAAGGCGTGTGTGTGTGTGTGTCTCTTGAGGGAAGGGACTAGTAGTGGCAGCCACACACTCGTGTCTTGGTCGAGGAACAAGTCCCCTCTCAGCATTTTGAAGTGAACACTTGAGTTTCAACACACCAGCGGGGACTCAGTGATTACTTGCTATCTGCGGATGCTTACCATACCTTCCATCTCTCAGTAGGGATTAAACCTGGTTAAGGAGTAAAATTAGACTGACAAAATGGTTTCAGTCAAGATTTTCACTAAACTTAGATTTTCTATTATGAGTTGCTTGGATCCATCCTCATGAAACTGATCCTATATGTTTTTGCTCTCTGGACCTGTTCACCTCACATATATTAAGTGTCAATAACAATATTAAAAATTGTACAATCATTGCAGTAGATTTTGTAATCTTATCTAAAGATCGTAGCCACAGATGGAAGAATGAAACATCTCAGACACATTTATTAGCAATAAACCTTTCATTTGCTGTAAGGCAATTTGAGGAAGAGGTATTGGCACGATGATTTCAAATAACATGAACAAGTTATCTAATCGAAATACCTTTTTGTATATGTGCGCGACTGTATGTGCGCATGTTTATGTATGTATGTGTGTGTGTGTGTGTGTGTGTGTGTGTGTGTGTGTGAGCAGGCATGCGTTTGTGTGTGTGGACCAGGGATTGCCCTGTCACTGGCAACAGTGTTCCACTTTTCCTCAGTGACAAACAGCAGCACATTGCAGGACAGCTGAGTTGGGAGGAGGACGGGGGGGTCAGTCCTTCTTACCCTAGGTTAGCCTCAGGATCACAAACTTTTCATTTGACTGCACTGTCCTGAAAATCTCAAATACTGTACCTAAGAAAGATAATAACATATGAAGAGTGATGTAATGTTTAAAAAAGGTGGGTAAACTATGACCTGCAGTCAGTGATCATCATAACCTCCTGAGACCTCCTGAGAAAGTTTTAGTATTTTTTTGATATTATAAGTCTCTTGGATGAAAAAAACATTAATTTTGTATCAAAGCGAAAATGCAGATGCAGATGCTTCTGGCCCAAAACGGTCCACGTTTGGGGTCATCATTTTTGTGATACCATTGAAAAGCCCAGGATGTCCTTTACACAGTACAACAGGTTTCAATTAAGACCGGAGACTCATGTCCTCTACAGAGGACAAAAATGAATTGCCAGAGGAGGAAGATAACATAAACAACCACCAACAGAAACAAAAATAAACAAAAATAAACAAAAATAAAAATGTACATTTCGTGCATACAGAACACACAGTGGAATAAAATATAGAAAATAGGACTACTGTCTACTGTAAATAAAAGTAGGCTGCATCCTGTGTTGTGTTTCTGTCTGGCCACAGGATCTCGTCCACATCTCTGGCATGTTCTCCCTGGCTGAGCAGCAGGGGAAGTTTGACCTGCCATGACGGATCCAAACCTGCATGGATCCCTGGATGCCCTTCTTCTTCTTCCTCCTCCTCCTCCTCCTCTTATCCTCACCCTTCCTCTTCCTCTACCTCTCTTTGTAATGTTGTATCTATACATCTCCAAAGGAGAGCTCACCTTTGGCTCTCTGCTCTGATTTGTAATTGAACAATGTAGCAACTAGTGTTCACACCTGGAAGTAGTGTGGCTAATCAGTGAGCATTTTGAATGGCAGTGCTTTCCATGTGAACAAAAGAGATTTTAGTTACAAAGTTTGTGCCAAATGTACAGAATTGTGTGTAGTATTTTGCAAAAAGTGTGATTTAGAATTCCAGTCTGAGCTTAAGGGTTTGGTACATGAGTGTCAGGTTTTGGCCACTGTGTCTCAAATTCCAGTGTTAGTGTGTAAACAATTGAGAAAAACTACAAACTGCGTAGCGTGTCTCAACATCAGTCCTGAAGTGCTCAATCTGCGTGGCTCTGGACAATATTCTGGTCTCTTGAAGTGCCTATGGGAGAGGGCATAGTCACCATAGTGACAGCAACAGATGCCTGTGTCCGTCGCCTCAGAGACTGCCTGTTTCTATGGGGAAGTCGCTGTGATAACTGCTCGTCCAGAAGTGAACCGTTTGATATCAGTCCTTCACATCGTTCAATGCACTCCCTCTCTTTCTGATGGCGATATGGTACTGACATCTATTGTGTTAAACTCACTGCACAGTAATGTAAATTCTCAACATTAATGGTGTACTTCTCTCAGATGATCATCAGTACAATACCATGAAATATCATCAGCCCTAACCAAATCTGTCACCTGACCACTCTGAATAAACCAAGCAAATGGATGGGAGGGGGAGCAGTCAGAGCTGATTACTACACTCCTGTACTCCTCTGCGCCACTGTTTCTGTTGAGTAACGAACCTTACATAAGCTGCAGTGTTGTATCATTTGACTGGTGTCTAAAGGTGATGTGGCACTACTACGGGCTGGCTAATCATCATGAGAATACTCCCATTCATTCCTTTTCAGAATGAAGTGCCCCACCTGTGTTTTCACAGGGCTCTGGAGGCCCGCAGAAAGCTTTCTAAGTCAGGGGGAAACGGTAGTTCTGTAGCCCAGCCATGCTGCTTCTCACTGGGGCTTTTATCGTAGAGTAATCCCCTACAACAAACACAATGGCCGGCATGCGCATACGCAGCTGTCGCAGTCTTAGTGCAAGTGGTGTCATGTTAAATCACAGGAATCGACTGAGCCCCCTGGCCGTCCACTGCCCTTCCCTTCATAGGCATCCCACTCACTGGTAGGCTCTAGCACACATAGACTAACACATTCACACCCCCACACACACACAGTACTAGTATACATACACATAACCCACTTCCTACTGACATACTTTACACCACATGGGAGCACCCTAAACTTATTCACTGTCACAAATAAACAATCTATACTCCATTGCTGCGAACAAACAGACAGATTATTTATAAAAGACACAGAATAATACTTGAAATTGCATTAATTCTCACTAATATTATCTCTTCTTCTTTTCTAATCCCTTATCTTAAACTACACCTGTGTAACCAGTTTTTCCTCAGCGTCAATCAGAAAGGATATCTGATTGACTGTTATTTGGAGAGTAGGGCTTGGTCCTCATAAAGGCTATCCAGTTTAATATTTTTATTTGCACGTAGATATTACTCTAGTGTAAACCACAATCAGCATACAGTAGCTCCTCTTGGAGACACATCATTGAATCCTGCGTGAGCCCAGTGACGTTTGGAGGGGCAGAATTCTTTGTCTGGGTGTTAAGCGGATAGCCCTGTGGAGTGATGTTGTGAGACTTAAGCGGATGGCTGTGTGGAAACTATGTATGGACTGATCCCAGTCAATTCAGCTTTTCAATATCCTCTTCCCTATCTGGCCTCCTGCTGAGGTAAGAAGGACAGACAAGCATCCCTCCAGGACCTGGCTGGACTTTCTCTGGCCTTGTCAGTCTCTCCTTCCTCTCTAACCACCTTCATGTGTTGCTGTGCTCCATCTCTAACATCACCTATTTTTCCATTTTCATTTTTCTCTTACTCTGTTTTTTGTCTGTCCCTCGCCATTCCTATCTCTGTTTATCTCTGGCTCCGCTGACCTTCTCCCATGTCAGCAGCAGGACAAATTTAGCGGCCTGGTTTCTGGAGCGACCAAATAGTCGGACACAACAGAGGGAATGTGTGTGTCTGTGTATGTCTGTGCTTGTGTGTCTGTGTGGAGGTGAGAGGAGAGGTCCTGGCCACAGATACAGTTACAGACATCCAGAGACACAACCAGAGGAGAGTAAAGGAGGGTAAACAGGCTGAGGCTCGCCATCCTGTAGGTATGCAGACAGACAGACGAAGGAGTGACACAGATACCATACATGCTTTCCCCTTTCTCCCTGATCAAACAACTCAAAACTGTTTGAATGAGCTTGGAGTCATTGTATAAACTAGAGACAACATGGAAAGCCATACTCTTTTGATATACAACAAAGGAAGACACATGCAGGCCAGGGAAAACTATGTAAAGGCATCCTTCCCATGTTTCCACTTATCTTAATGTGCCAGATCAGAGGCCCAACCAGAAATAGAAGAACCATATAAAGATGTTCATGGGAAAAATGCTCCCCACATTGTTCAACAGAGAGCTCACATCCTAACTATTTTTCCTCCAGGAAGTATTGCATACGCCATATGGGATAAAGGGAGATGTGTTAAAAGTTATTCTGGGATGTTGAGATAGAGGTACTGTAGCCATGGAAACATGCAGATCCCCTACCACTCCCTTGGCCATGCCATTCTAGAGCTGCCAAACTGTGGGTGCCATGTCGCCAGGGTTTTTCTGTTATGTGCTCTACTGCCAACCCTGCGCTGATGTGCCAGATACCATGAACAAAGCAGTACTAGTTCTTGGATTAGATGCAGGGTCAGGGGCACCATTTTGGTATGGCTATTACATACATTGAATTGTATAGGGCAAATTACAGGGAGGACGACAACCCCTAGCTACCTCCTTCCTCTTTTAAAGAATATGTTTAGGTTTATTCAACATCATACCAGACATTCCTTTCACTTTGTTTCCTTCCCTACGGTGTCATTGCACATTGGGTCTTGATGTGATGTCTCACATTTTTTATCTTTATTCATGCCCTTTAATGCTCTGTAATGCACTTTGTGACAAACTTCCTGCTTAAGAACTTAGTAGATAAACTTTACTTAACATTGTGTGATGTTACTCATTTTATGGAGCTATGATTAGTTATACCACGTCTTTCTTATACTGGAAGTCGTAGGGGCTTTCCACAGGAAACATCCCCTTATGAGTAAGCAGTATTGTAATAACACCATAGGGCAGATTAATTATAGGATTCACACATAGATTGGATAGTACCACTGTTAGAGCAACATAGAAGGCAGGGTGTTTGTCCCACTTCTAGGCAAGAGGGCAAAAATAAGGCAGACACAAGTGAAAGAAGAGCGAGTAAGCAGAAGAGAGAGAGACACAGGTGCTAGAGGCAGTCCTGTCGTGAAGGAGAGGACACATGACAGCTGGCCTGTCATACAATGACTTAATTCTTTAGCCAACACACACACACCCCTCTCTTCACCAGTGGATACTGTACATCAACTGACCCTTTGGTGTATGGGTGAACAAAATGAAATAGTAAAGAACTGAAACAACTCTTTATTGCTTTACAAAAGTTACAGCGGCACATCAGAGAGCATTACAATATTACTTAGAATAGAAGACATTCTATTCTGAGGCAATGTTCCATAACAAGTAGAAATAAAACTGTTGGCTGTACCATATTTGAGCACATTGTAGTATTAATATTTTCTACACTTATGTCTTTGTTGATCTGAACCAGTAACACGGGTATATTCTGTACTATCCCATCCGTATTATGACTCTAAGAGATCTGTTATCTAGTGGGAGTAAGAGGTTTTTTCAGGGCATTGAATGATGGAGTTAATAGAATAGGCTACATTAAGCTTTTATATGTTTTACATAGCTAATATAGCTTTCACACCAGCCCACTGCTGGTTTTTGTCACGTTAGGAGGCATGCTCTATGTACATTACATGTATTACTGGCATTGTATAGCTTGAGTGGGCACCACATACAATACTTCTCACCACCTGCTGGAAGAGAGATTAAGCGCAAGTAGAACAACTATACCATTCCCTCTATGCTAAGCGTTGACAATAATTAAGAGCCTACTGTCACTGTACACCCTACAGAACTGAAGAAAGTGTTGTAGACAGCTCACATGTTCTCACTGAAAGGAAATAGTCACTAGGTTAGACAAGGGTCCCGCAAGAGAACATACCAGCGAATCCTCAATCAAATAATGCAGAACCACCAAAACAAAAACATGTCCATAAAACATACAAATCAAAATTCAAAATCATTACATGGCAGTGTAACGCTTCAATCAAACCCTCAACTCCTAATAAGTACTAAGTGGTCTCTTTCATGTCCACATCATTGAGGACACATTTAGCAAATCAGACCCTTTCATTGAAGAATTTCTTGAACTTTCAGAATACAATTTTGTTCTAAATTACACATTAGGTCTCCGTTCAATGTAACAAGTGCAGTCATATCAGCTTTGGCTCGACCTTTTTCTGGTTCATTGAAAGGTGAACAGCTGAACAGCTGAACAATTAAAACAATCATAAATAAATTAAATACAAAATATATAGGAATTGTTAATTTCAGGAAAGGAGGTCAAAAATACCATTTCTTGCAGAGAAACCTAAAACATTAACAATTGAATGGGATAACTTACTGCAGGCAAAACTAACAGCAGCTTGGCAATTGTAAATATTTAATATACATCAACATACATCAAAATACTCCCCAGAAGAGATAATTACAGTAATATTTCTTCAGCTGTACTTTATCAAGCAGGTTAATGTTAATCCTAAATCTTTTAACACTATGTTGAGAGAAACAGGACTTCAGTCACTGCACTCGTATTGTACAGTACATTCACTGATGATGAGACGATACATTAAAACAGGAAAGCTATGGAGGATTCTTTTAGGGTGTTGTAGCGGTTGAAAACAAAAAAATATGGCTTTGAGAGGAGAACTGATACTCTTCCTTCATCTTCACAACTCAAAGCACAGGGCCACAAAACTTTAAGAGGACAGACAAAGGAAAAGAACAGAAATTTTTCTCAGCTTCTGAACAAAGTTGGACTAACAAGATGAAACATCACACAACAGTAATAGAACTAATGTTTCTTGTATGGCACCACTGAACTGGAAACAAGGTAACTGTACACATCAGCACCACAGTGACCAATGAGAAAACAAGCCTTCATGAAATAAACAAAACAAAAAACATAATAGCTCCCACAAGTTTTACCCTCCTAAGTGTCCCTCTAATAAATAAATAAATACTTCAGCCCTTGTACCTCTCTGCGGCACTGAAAACAAACATTTGGTTATGTCAAACACTATATATATCTGAGGTTACACCTAATGATACTTCAAAGGCAGTGATGCAAAATACAACATGCAACCAAGAGCAAGCTCAACCAAGTGCTACAGCCTGTGTTTGTGTTACAGGTGGGTAAGGTGCAAGTTGTGTGTGCCTACCAGGAAAGACTGTATACCAGAGTCCATGCAGCTATTGAAATATATGGTTGAATGTGTCTGAAAATGTTTGTTTGCTATTACCATTGATCAGGGCCCCAGCACCACAGCCCAACAGGTGACTGTGTTTTTTAGAGGATGAATATCTTAATAACTCTTTGAATGATCTTTCCACATCCAGGACAAGGAGCCTGGAATTTGTGCAGCCTCTTGGCACAGGGGAAGCATGTTAGCAGGTGAGCTGTACGTCCATGTATTATATTTCCATTACGTGGCCGGACTCGACAAAGCTTGCAGGGCTCCATCAAGGCCTCAGGCCTAACCTCAACCTCCATACCCAGACTTTCCTGACTCTCCCCTCCTGAGAGCTGTTCCTCCTTGTGAAAGCCAGAAAGCTGGGGGCCCTTGCCCTTCCCCATAACCATAGTGGGTAGTGGTCGGTCAGGTACGGAGTGGGAGGGCAGGATGATCGGGTCAGACACTGTCCTGCTGCAGTCTGGGACATCAATGCCTGTGTCGCTGTCATCTTCCTCGTCGTGAGCAGTGAGAGAGCTGCAAGCTGGGATGTCAGGGACAGACAGAGAATGGGCAAGTCGGGGGACATCTTTGTACCAGTTCTTACGTAGGGCCCAGCAGCGAACACAGTACCTCTGGAGAGGAATGTTAAACTTCCTGCACTCTGTGCACTGCCATGCATCCTGAGGGAAGATAAATACAAAGTCACAAGTCTACATTTCATAGGGCACATTCACACAAAGCATGTTTGGAGTAGTTTAATCAAACCCTGAAAATGCAGGTCCCATCAGTTGGTTTCTCTTGTTTGGAAAGTCAAGCATAACAAAATGAACCAAGGGCAAACCGCAGTCTGGACTGATGCTCATATTCAGCTATTCATTTATGTGTTCTTACCTGGTATGTTACCTGGTAAATTACAGGAAAAAAAATACACAGAAAAGTCCATTATGTTTAGCTAAAGTTACATGGACTGGAACTGGATTTGTTTTGATGCCTCCTGCTCCCTGACTGCCAAATTTTCACAGGATGACAGGTTACCAAAACTGTCCAATTAAGGAGCTACTTGTGAGTCCATGTGACTTTTCTTTACAAGCCCGGGCCACTTGTAACTGAGCAGTCTGAACCTAAACAAACCAAATACAGATATGTAACAAAGTACATTTCTAAACTTATTTAAACCACGGTACACGTGTGATCGTGCCCATATACACACACAATCTGAGAATGACTGACATACGGAGGTAAAGGAACGTAAAAAGGAGAAATGTATGATGATACAGACCTGTGTAGAGATCTCTGTATCAGTGTCATCACTCAGACACTGAGAGTCTTCATCTGGCTCCTCCTGCATCTGAATAAATATACAAGACATTTCATCAGATCAATTTATCCTCACTCTTCCTGGCATGAGACATTAACTTCCCTTAGAGCAAATCATTCATTTGGCAGACACAAAAAGTGAAAAAGACTGATGAAATGAAAATAGTGGAAGAGTAAACAACTACAAATCAATGTACCCTTACTGGCTGGCATGAACCTGACTGGAACTAATGTCTGGCACAAAGTCCTACCTCCTTGTCTGCCTTCTCCTCTTTCCCTCCTCCCTCCTCCTCCTCAGGTGGAGCCTCTCCTTCTCCTCCACTCCCTTCCTCCAGAGCAGCCTCCTTCATCTCCACGCTGACCTGTTCACTCTCCCCCTCTGTCAGGAACCACAGGTCGTCGGTCGTGTCCGACACAATGGCCGTGTCTTCCTCCTGTGCAGGAGACAGCTGACACCTCAGTCAGATCATCACTGTATTACAGTAATTCCTAATTATTATTTCTCTAGCTTCCCATAAATGCAATTAGTCAGGTTCCAACAGAAAACCATGTGCATACTATATAGATAAGTGTCCTGTTTATAAAAAAAAAACTAAAAACAGAAATTTAAAAAACTACTTATATGTGCATATGAGGGCTCCACAATGTATCGTTTTATTATAGTCATCGTGATATGAACTTACACAATATACACAGCGCAAAAGAATGCAATATCTACTTTGAGACAGACCAGTAGAGACAGCCTGGGGTTGTGAAAACGAAAGTGAAACTAAAAATTCTACAATTTGCTCCAGAGGCAAATTGAGGCAAACCACCAAAGAGGCAAACCACCAAGAAGACTTGCATCTACAAACCTACTTGGACAATAAAAACAATTCTGATAAATCCCATTTTATGCATGTAATCAAGTCTCCTAGTTTTTTTTAGGCTAGGCATCCAAACCCCCAAATAAACCCTGATACAGTTATCATTCATTCAAAACACTTTTTTTGTTGTTAGGTGGACTTTCTATCAAGACAAAATATATGGCTTCTTACTTGGTTTGTGTGGATGTCAGTGGAGCCATTGCTCCTGCGGCTGTAGTTACTACGGAGATTGCCCAGAAACCACCAGGGCAGGCCTGAGAGATCCCACTCATCCAGACTAACATCCAGCTTGGGTCGTTTGCAGGCTGACCGCGGCAGGCCGTCAAGGGAGTCTGAGAAGGAACCCAGGGTTAAATTCAACATTATAAAATGGCAAGAATCGATACTCAGTTCTGTTTAGCTGAGTCACATTTAAAGATAAACGCATACCTGTGACAAGATAACAGTTAATTTAAATATTCACTGAAAAATCGCCCCTCATATGATGCAAGAACTAAGTTAGAATAACATTTTATTGTTATTTAAATATTACAAATTAAAAACAATGGTATTTATTACAATGGTATGTCGAAGAAAATAAACTATAAAAAAGTAAATGAAAGTCAGACACTATTCTCTCCTTACAGTGAATTAAATAAATTGAAATACCACCAGCATTTTAGCCTGAAGCTTTCATCAGGGTGTGGCAAACCTTGAACCTTGACATTAAGAAAGTCATGGAACACTTTCAATTCCATATCACAAAAATGTCATCAATATAGTCAATTTGCCACACCTTGATGAAGTCTAAGGGCTGAAAGGTTGGTGGTATGTCAATTTATTAAATCATTGCAAGGAGAGAATAGTGTGTGACTTTCATTTACTTTTTCATACAATGGTATGTCACCACCATTTTAGAAAAGCACTAAGCCATGAGAGGTTGTGATTTGAGCTGTTGCTAATAACATCTCTTACCTGTTCCAAAAAAAGAAAAGTAAAATACTGCAAAGCATGGCGAAAGTACGAAAGGGTTAGGGGAGTTAAGAGCACTTAGGGTAGAACAGACTGCTTGTTTACCTTCATCTGGCTCCCGAGGTCGTCTCTGGGAGGGGGTCTGCAGGAGGAGGGGCCTATCACTGCCAGCCTCCAGCCCTGTTTTGGCCACACCTCCACACACCTACATTGGGAGGAAGAGCAGAGAAGAGAAAATCAAAACACAGACCGATGACTGGGCACTCGGAGGACTCACAGCTCCTTCTCAAGATGGCCTCTGGGTAGGGGCAGTGGTAAAGGGATCAAGGGGTTGGGCAATAGGGGAGGGAAGGTGGGGTAAGGTGAAAAAAAATATCTAGGAGATGGACAACTGGGGCATTTATGAGAATAGGTAAGGAAAGAGACAGATACAGAAATGACAGGTGGGCGAGCCAGAGCACTAATTAATAGAGATTAAACCCATGTGGAAAGGTTTGAAGAATCCAATAGTTCTAATACGTACTATATGGAAAGTAAGTCATGCATCATAAATTTGGATTTAAATGGTGAATTCCTGTAAGATATGTTCTATGTGAGGAAAAAATAAATAATACATTTGCAAGGCAAATAAAACATATACAGGGTATATGGCTTACAAAACAAAACTTATTGTGTACATCATCTATGGGAAAGTGGCCACATTCATATAAGAACTTTTGAAAACCTTTTTACATGGGAAGGAAAGCAGACAGACACATTCTAAGAGGACATTTGACATCTACCATTGAGAATTAAGTCATCACTGCTGATAGATGGGCATCAGTATATTTGAAAAACATTCCAATTCTGATCATACCCTGTATTGCTACGCAATAAAAGCACTGCTGCAATGTGACAGCACCAAACTGTGGCTTCAGACACATGCAACAACTGGTTTTAACCCTTTGGATTTAACGAGGAAGTGAAGATAGATGTAAATCTGACTGTAGCTCAGTCAAGACTTGGGGCATAGGTGCTTTGGGGTGGGAGTTGGAGGGGAATGGGCAGAAGGATGTAGGAGTGTTGGGGTGGGTGAAGAGGGGAAAGGATATTTAAGGTTGAGGGTAGTCATTGGGCCTGTGATTGAATTAGGAGCTGTGATCCCCCGGTTCGGAGCAGAGAAGAGAACTCTGAAGCAGACAGAGACAGTGACTCTGCCCCCCACCCACTGGCCAGAGCTGATGGTCACTTAAGTTTTAAGAATACCACCAGACCAGACCAAGGATGGGGTTGTACAGAGACGGTGCCACTCTGTACAAATGCACACCAACGGAGACAGCGAACCAGACCTCCACCTCATTACACACAAGCCGATAGGAGCTCAGTATATACTCAAAACAAACGAGAGTATATTACAACTTCTGATAAAAAATATTTATTATTCAAGCGGCTTCACAATGAACATGCTGGTCTTGTCCCTGTGTATTCAAAAGCATTGTGTGTGGTGAGGTGACAAAGGCTGTGGTTCTCTGTTTCTCCTCAGCACCATGCTTCGGCTTTACCTGACCACGATCCTCCACTCCGCCCTCTACACACTCACGGCCCACAGAAAGATTCTCTGCAGCGTCTGCATTTCAAATGAGACACAGTAACAGAAAAAGCACACCCCTGCCCTTTAATTATAACACACTCCTTTTTTAAACACACTCTCACTAAGGCTTTCTTCTCTGGGGCTTTGTAGGCTGTGCTGGGAAATTCTTGTCCTACCCAGAATCCCCTCTCCTGCATGCACACACTCACACACTCACACAAACTTAGGAAATACAGAAGGGGCAGTAAAATAAAGAAACGGGGCCTTTTCCATGTTGTTAAATAAGATATTCACCGTTTTACCAGAGCTCTTCAAGTCAAAACATATCATGATAAGGATGCAACCAAATTCAATTCAAGGGGAGAAAAAGAACAAGAATTAATCTCAAATAATCATAATTGTACCATGTACAAACTAGACAAAGTCTAGACATATTCACATATTATCAATCTTTGGCCCCCATGACAAAATAATGAAGTGAAAAATCACCAAAATAATGTGTAATACATTTCAAGCATTAAATTAAGGCACCACTTACCAGAACAACCAAGCACCACCAAGTACTTCTTCAGCATTTCGTACACTGGGCTGGAAAATAAGAAAATCTGAATTCAGAATTTGATTGCTTATTTTAGAAGCATACTCAAGCATTAATGTGAGAATGATGAACAAAGATGTGTGTGTGTGTGTACCTGGGGTTTTTGACAGAGAAGCTCTCCACTTCCAGCAATTCTCCCAGTGGGTCATCCTGACAGTGGACGATGTGCTGCCTCTGTTTGTCATACAGCTGCTTCCCCATGATGTACTGTCCCAAGTAATGCATCACCTACACAAAACAGTGGACATAAGGTGAATGGCAGGCACCCACAGGGTACATTTTTACCCATAGAAACCCCATTTAGAAGAGTCCATTACACTCTGGGATGGTTACACTAGTTAAACTGGTTTTGCTGCCCACCTTCAGAGAACATCATGTTACAAGCCGGAGTGGCTCACCTTTACAAACAGCAAATCAGGCTGTACATTGACAGGCACACTTGACTGACAATTCTGACAACTCACCTCTTTGAGTGTGAAGACATCTTCCTGGGCTCCAGCAACACGCAAAATCTGCAGGAGAGGTGCTCTGGGTTGCACCTGAAAAAAAATATGCACCAGAACGCCACTGCTCAGCATCGTTGTGAATTATGTACATATTAATACAGTTTGCAACAGCCGTGATTGTTTTTATCGTTCTTACCTGATTTCCCTCTCCAGGTAGTGTCCTGCATGATGAGCTTGATGCAGGTGGCTGGGCTGATAGGGAGCTCATAGTAAACGAGCAAAATCTGAAATAGACAAGTACAACAGGCCAACCTTTAACTTTCCGGTCAATATCATCAACTAATATCTGACCAAGTACGCAATCGCGCGTTACATTGTTGCTGACCAAATGTCTTTGCAGCTAAGCACATAACGCATTTCTAATAAGCTAACAGTTACCATACTGCAGGAAGCCTGGTTCTAGGCCACTCCACCATTATTGCTTCTGACAGCACTTGGAGCTTGTTCTTCAACTAGCGAGGCCAGTGCTTTTGACAAGCTGAGCTAACGTTATGTTAATGAATACAATACAGACTAAAAGTCATTGAACAACTGCAACCGTCTGGGTAATTATGGCAGGTGGCAAACCTGGCTAATGTTTCTACAAACGCGTTAGCTAACGTAACGAAATAAGCTAACGTCAGCTAACTCGGCTAGCTAAAACTAGAACGATAACTTACTTGCGTTGCAAATGAACTCACCGTCGTGAATTAGCATCACTTCAGAACTGCTACATTGTTCCACGCGTGTGGTAGCCCTTACCGCTAGTTGACAACTTATTAATACACATACAACAAAAACGGCTTTTCAAAACTAACACTAGCTCACAGTTAGGTCGTTAGCTGGCCTAGAAGATTCAAAATGATGATGACGGTTACAGAACTTCCGGATCTACAGTTACAGCAGTAGACGTTAGCGCCCCCTACTGTTATATAGACGAAATACATTGGACTGCCTACCGGACTGACTGCCTGAGTGTCTGAGAGGCATGAGTGTCTTAGTTATCAAGATAGTTCATAGAGCATTAATAATTAAATACATAGCCATATAAATATATTTAAAAGACATTGTGTTATTTCTTTCTTATGATTCATTAAATTCATTCAATACAAGCAAAATTGCGCTATAAAATGTCTGTGCTATAGAATAGTTATACATTCAGAGATATTTATCTCCAATACCTTAGCCAGTAATCAAGACAAACAAGACGGGGTGGAGATCACATGTAATGGCCCAAACAGTTCACAACAATTGCATGTATGAGGAAGCAAAAATGCAACTTTTTCACAGATCTGTAGATACAGTGCAAAAATAAATCATGGAATCCTGTAAAAAGCTGGGCTTGTTCTTAGTAACAGTCATCTAAATAAAGAAGCATCAAGCATAGCCCTGACAAACATTAATCTGTTTTTCCACCAAACAAAGTCCATCAGACAGTCCTTGAGAATATGCCTCTACATTAGGCCAGCTTATGTCAATAGCTTATTCACTGGGGTAATATTGCCTCTGCTGGAGAAAATAAGCATTGGCATGAACCCTGCATATGTGTCTAAGTTACACTTATTACATTGCAGATAATATAGAAATGGTAGCGAGCCAACATCTCATATAAACAACTCATATAACACAGAGAAGTGTCTGCTGGCAAAAAGTTGTGACTCAATGAATATAATCAAGTTTCTGTTCTTCATGGCCACTACATATGTTAAACTGACAATCAGGTGCGTTATTCTGGATATTTGACAAGATTTGTGATATTATTTAGTACAAAACTTCAGACAGTTCAAGTAAAAAATTGGGTTTTTCATCATCTTCATACACATATTTTGCTGGGCTAAGGTTTAGTTTACTTGTTAAAGTTTCCACTCTACTTAATAAAACTAAACAATGAAAGTGCTTTGGCAATAATTCAAGTCTCTCATTCCCACCACACACATGGGGGAGTAGAAGCTGGTAATCATGTGAATCTAAATTCAATTTTATATGTCCAAAGTCCAGGGTCACAGACTCTGTATCATGTTTTTGCAGTGGCTCACAATACAGATATGAAAGGCCATCTCTTCTCAGCATGAAAGGAAATGTGCGGAGTACGACAGAGCACGTATGCAGACTCAGTGGTCTTTGTAGAACTCTTTGTGGCAGAAACAACAATAGCTCTCCAGGGTCACCACAGGCTTTCTTCTGTTCTTCACTAGGACGCCCCTTCCCCCAACCACCAATTCTCCTTCTGTGGGAGCCTCAACTGGAACAAGGAAGGAATCGTCCGCTGCGGTTGAGTTCTCCGGCCACCAGGGCACCACGAGATGTGAACACATTGAGAAGCAGATTTTAACTGGCATGTGGGAGGAGTAGGAGTGCCCAGGCATCATGGAAGACTGTGTCTTAGATAGGCTGCTTAAATTTAGTCTAGAAGAGCCTTGGGGGGAAGTCTCGAGTCCCCACCTTACTCTAAGAGGTCCTACAAAAGCACACAAATGATGCCAAATAATTAAAAGATATTCACACAGTTCTATTAAAAATATGACTTTTCACACACTTTTTACCTGATCTGAATCATCATGGTACTGTGCTTTTCCTGTCTCCATGGAGTGTGTGTCAAGATCATCCACTCCCTCTATCCCATTAGCCTCAACATGCTCCCTCATAACAGAGTACCGGTGCACAAGGAACCTAAGGAAGAAATCACTGAATATAGAAAGAAATACAGGAGCAATATGTGTAGTTTGCCTTTGTGTTTGTGTTTGTGTTTGTGTGTGTGTGTGTGTGTGTGTGCAGATGAGGCATGCTTAACTGACCTTCCTCCACAGACATATTTCTTAACCAGCCAAACGCCTGCAACAGCACTCATCAGTAGGATCGCAATGACAACCATCACTATGACAGCAGTGTGTGGCAAGTTTTCTTCAGTCTATTAGAGTGACACAAAGAAGAAGAGAGGTGATAAAAGAGAAAATATCCAGCGAGTGATCTTTTCAACGAGTTTGGGACAAGGAAAATGGTGGTTGCATCTGATGAGGATGATGCTGGGGACACACTAGACTTTTAAAATCTAATGTGTTCATGCTCACGCTAGATCATTGGGCACACACTTAATGATATAACTGAGATTGTCCTGCTGACTCCTGAAACATCACTGAGATCAGGGCCTCTAATCGTGCAAACCAACGGGAATCAAATTTATTAATATGCACATTAATGCAACATGCATTACTATGCACCAAGACACTTCAGGACCCTGCAGAAGTCGAGTTGTAAATATCAAATGCATTTGACATTATCAGGAAGGCTCTGTAAACTCTTCACACTACCACATAATGTTTTTATCCCATCATTCTTGACCAAGCCTCACATCAGGGATTCCCCTCCCTCCCTGTCAGGATGTCAGTCAGCCCGATAAGCCTCTAGTGTGCCCGGGGCCTGACCAGATTCAGACTGAGAGCAGAACTGACCAGAGAATTTGGATGGAGGGTGCTGCTGGTGCACATCTTCCTCAGGTTAATCTCCTTCCTGTCTGGCTGGAAGCCACCCTCACACTGGTCTCCTGGAATCTTCCGGTAGCTTAACAGTGGAGGGAGAAACAGAGTAATAAAAGGCAACACGTGTGATTGAGGTCAGGACAAAAGTAGATGAAAACGGCAGCCAACCCAACAAAGACAGAGGCATGCCAAAGATGGAGGGAAGACAGAGTGAGTGAGAGTGGGAAAGATAGAAGCTCCTCACCCATTGGTCTGTAGTTGCTCTGTGGTCCCATTTAAACAGAACTCCAGAGGACGGCCCTTCATCTCCTCCTGCTCCACACACTCTGAACTGTTCTCTGACCGGTAGTACCCAAAGTCACTGTAGGACAAAGCTAGATCAACTGTATGCAACTGTATGTCAGCTGACTGCAAGCCAATAAGTTTATTGAACCTTGAACTTCACAGTGGGAGAGAGGGATGAAAAGATATATATTAGAAGGAAAGGAAATTTGTTGACATGCAGGTACATGCACATCTGCGAATGTGGTGACACGCACTTAAAACAATGAAATATTATATTCGATATTCGGTATCCCTTCCTTCGTATCCCTCATGTCACACCAGGTACAGGATGAAGAAATTACTTTATATACTATTGAGATATTTCAGAATCCAAGGAGGAGATAAAAGGAACAAGGACGTACCAGTGATAGTCATCCAGTGTACAGGGACAGGGAGACGGCTGCTTGGTGACGGTATAGTCCCTCCCATTCCAGCAGACAGAGTCTTTCCTCAGGCGTATGAAGCGCTCCTTATAGCCCAGCACACAGCCATCATTAGGATTACTGGGGTCTGCGGAGTGGGCCAGCCACTGTACATAGTCCCCTTCACCACCTGCACACACACACATACACGCACACACACAAAGTCAAACATACAAACACCGTACCTGCTTGACATTACGCAAACCACATACACATCCTCTCCCACATACTCACAGTCTCTGTTGAGGAGCTTTCTGAAGTCTATGGTGATCACTACCCATTTACTGAAGTCATTCCTGTAACCCCAGAGGCTGACGTTCATGGAGAGAGAGCCAGGCTCGCTGTCCATACCGCTGAAGTGAAGGGCATCGTTGGTAAAGTTGTACACATGCCAACACTGACCCTCATCTGTTGAAAACCTGTGGGGTGTGGGGATGGGGAAGGGAAAACAGACTGTAAGCATCAAAAGTATATTAAGGCGTGGTTAATGAGTGCACAGTCAATGATATTTGAGTACAAGTTCCATGTAGTTATTACATGGCTCTCAAAAGGGGATAAATACGTCACGTCTCCTCCTTTCAGTTCACACGTGTTGAGAAAATAAGAAAACTCCGGCCACAGGAAACTGGAAAGAGTCGAGAGACAGAGTGGCTCTGTCTCAAAGAGCTGCTCTCGACTCACTGGCAAACGGACTTGCAATTGCATACAATTGCAAAGCAGACATGGAACAACATCACAATCACTACAATAAAACAAATAGTAGCATACATTGAAATTCAGCAACTATAAATTATCAATGTTTTTAAATCTGAAATTGCAAAAATAATATAATTAAATTAAATGTATTATTTGAAAATTATATAATTCAGATATGTTACACAAAGTAACATTGTGGAACAGCCATTCCCCTGGCAGTCTACTGGCTGTCCCTCAGGTTATGGCTATGATTTATCAGTGAGGGTTGAGGAAAGAATGATGCTCTAATCTCATTGTATTTTTCAGTCTATAGTAGGAAGCACAGCTTTGTCCTCACCTCGCCTTGAGAGCAGAGTGAGCACATCCTGTCCTCCCTGAGCAGCCAGAACCACTTGTGATGGCCTGACTCTACTGCCAGGCTGTGCGTACTGACTCTGTACACAGTCACTGATTTCCTCAGTTTTGGCTCAGTAATAGTCATTAAATAGTCTGCCACTGTGTACTTTTGATTTAAGAACAAATAGGATTTTAGTTCTAGATTCTGCTGTGTCTTTCGAATAGGTAATGTCATTTTCTTTCTGGTTTGTGATAATGTGGTTTGAACATGTTTATAAAACATAAATAGTTTGAATGTTAATTTTGATTAATTATTTTGGCAAATGGCCACGCTGGGTCTGCATCCATTGTTTGGAGTTTCCTTTTTCTATTTTTAGAATTACAAGATTCAGTGTGTAGGGATTCAGTTTGGTGTTTGTCCCAACTACAGAAATTGTGGTTGGTCAGAGGGCCCCCTCCTCACTTGATCTGGTTGACAGGTGAGTTGGTATGTTCTACAGCCACCAGCAGACCTCCAGAGTCCAGGATGGCATAGTGATGAGGGCCCCTGAGGGCCAACAGCCACGAGTAGCCCCCGTCATCAGATACATAGACATCAGGGGAGAGCACTGACTCGGGGTCTCCAATACTGCCTGAAGCAGGGGAAGGAGAGGTTCATGTTAAAACAAAAACACAACAAAATCAAACTGGGTATGTGTACGTTGGTAAAGAGATCTTTGTGTGTGTGTGTGTGTGTGTGTGTGTGTGTGTGTGTGTGTTTTACCATGGGCCAGGATGAGGCCCACAGCTTTGGGCTGAGAGAGCGGCAGCATGGGCACGTTCATCTTCATAGTGGTGCTGTAGGAGGCATGGATGTGAAGTCTGCACTGTAAAGACAGGGTAACAGCACACACTGACACTGTCACCCATTACAGAGATACAGCGATTACAGATGCATCTGACCTGGAAACACAAATTGCCTTTGTGCCTGTTTGTTACATTGGATCTGATGTATTAGCGTGTGTGTGTGTGTGTCTCACTCTGTCAGGCCTGTTAGTAGTGGTCTCAGTGTCACAACGGTTGTTTTGTGGTCTGTGTAGAGTCTGCCACTTTGCTCCTTGGTCAAAGGTTATCACTGTCTCCACTATGCCTTCTACAACAGGACAAGATGAGTCAAAACATTAAAAACAAAAGCGGTAAACGCTCTCTGTTATACACAAGATGTAATGGCATGTAAAAATGGCCATGCTTAGGTGTGAGTTTTGAGTCAAATGGCATTTATGCATTTCTGTGATTATATGGATAGATGAGAAAGTCATTTTAATTTAAGTATAAGGATTTAAGTACAGATTATATGGTGTGTTGACCCACCCTCTGTGAGTTTGCTGGTCATGTAGACCCCTCTGAGTGAATTGATGGTAGTGAAGTCAGTGTCACTTCCTGTGGTAGTGTAGAGATGGCGCTCCAGAGACTTGGAGAACACGGTTCCTCTGTTGCCCGACACATAGATGGTTCCCACCCCAGAGTCTGCTCCACACAGTACAGAACACACAGCATATAGGTTGGGGGACAATACCTACCCAGGTTTATGACAATATTGATCTTCATGCAAGATTCCCACACTCACTTGGACATCAAATTCAATGAATTTTCAAGGACTGCCAAGGTCTTGTTTGTTGAAATTCAAGGACTCAAAAATTGCATGTTTTAGGGTAAGACATGATATTTGGCAAAATTAGACATCAAAGAGGCCTCGCTTTTTACTCATGATCATGAGAAATCATGGTGAAGTCATTCATTTTAAAACTGATGTTAAGGCCTTATTTTGTTTTTCTCAAATCCACGGACTTTCAAGGGTTTTCAAGGCCCATGGGAACTATGTTCATACTGCAATTATATAAAACTACAGTGTGCTCTGCCACGGCAAAGATTCTATACTGTTACAGTTTTATTGATCCCTGTAGGGAAACTCTCTTTTAGCTTGACAGTCTGCACAGGGAGGTCAGAGGTCAGGGTCAGTTACAGAACAGCCCTCCAGGACCTGGTAGGGATTCAGTGTCTCGATCAAGGACGCTTGAACAGAATGGATGCTTACTGACTTGGGGGCTTGAACTTGGGGTGTCCAGTTGAATGACAGTCTCTCTACACAATACGTCATCCTACTGCCCATAATAGCACTTTTGCAACATGAATTAATTCGTTGCTACAGAGCTTCTGGAAACTCAGCCTATCATCACTGTCTGCATGATCATCCTTAATCATCATCATCATCATCATCATCAATAAATCATCAACATTATCATCATCATCATCCTCATCAATTGGCATCACTATCACCGTCATCATTGGCTCTGACCTCCAGGGTCGTCGACGTGCATGAATATCATGTCCTGATTGGCTGACAGGATGGAGTAGAACTGCTCATGGTTGACTGTAGGAAGCTGAGCCATGTTCCACGTATCACCTCCATCCAATGAGACATGGATCATACGCGCTGTACCCTAACACACACACACACATACACATACACACACATCATTTTCAGGATAATACAACAAATAGAAGAAGGGGATGTGCAAGTGTGCATCGCTATCTATTCAATAATTAGGTGTACAGATGGAACAACATCGGTCCAGAACATGCACATGTTTAATGTCAGTTAGCATTTACAGGAAGTGGCATACATACAGATGTGTCCAGAAATATGTACCAGCTCATACACAAAGATATGTATAGGAAGATGTACAGGTCATGTGCATGGACACAGATCAGAATTGTGCAAGCAATGTAAATGCATAGAGTAACCCAGGGCATAGGAACAGAGCCACACACCACAGACAGATCTTCTACACACTGGCATATTATCTGTGTATGTAGTAGATATATCTATTTTCCACAACACACATTTACACATACAACACACATTTACACACATATACAGACACTTAAAGAGGAAAACACACCCTCAGACTTTTAGACACAAACACAAATGCACATATACATATACACATACCGAGCCAGTCATGATGGAAGCAAAGACGAAGCGTCCTCCCAGCACAAAGCTGTAGACTCTTGTTGCGATGTTCTGGAAACTTCTGCCATAGTCGTTTGTCCTCCTCAACTCCAGCATTCCTTTATCATCTGGCAGAGAGATGGTGGGATTACTAGACGTGTTGGAGGATTTTCACTTATATGCTGCACTACTGCAGGAATGCACAGATGGGTAACTGTACTGTATTCACTCACTGCATGATCCGTTGGAGTTGGTTGTTACGTAGATACTGTTCTTAGGACCCCTGTGAGTGAGAGAGAGAAGCAAATAAAGGACTGACACATCTAGATCTAATTTATTACAGTGCTCACATAGTTGGACAGTGGAAAGTTGTCTGAGTTCACACCTAAATCCAGTTTTGGAGTGTGCACAGATTATGGTTGTGGTGCCTTATAAGTGCTGAGATCTGTGAGGCCTCCATGACCCCAGGCTCTACTTCAAACCCTCTGGCATTGTTGCTTCCAAATGGGAGGGAGTTTATTTTTTACATTGTTAAGATTTTCTTAAATAAGCATTCTTATTTTGAATATGCTGTTGCTGACTCATGATTCACTCTGACAGCAGCCTCAGCTCCCTCTCTCTACTATCAATTTAGGTTGGGGTCCAAATGACAGCTGTGGTCACACAGACCTCTCACAATGTTCTCACAGTGCAGTGCTAACAACCACAGGCTGACACCACAGCCTCATGTGAACTCTGTTACTCAAATGAAACCAGAGTAAGCTAAGTGAACCAAACTGTTGTGAAAAAGACAGCTGGAATAACAACAACAGACAGAGAAACTTAAAAACACACACACACCATTGACAGTCTTTTATGTCTCACTTTGAATTATTTTTTCACTCCAAACTAATCATACACACAATTCACATATAAAAGATTACTGAGGGTGTAAAACTATGTCTTAAATGTGCACCTGGTATCCTTCCCTTCCTGACCCACCTCATCAACACATCTCTGGTGTCTGAATGCTTTCCCTCTGCTTTCAAGACTGCCAGAGTCACCCCCCTTCTGAACACTTGACCCCTCTGAGGTCAAAAACTACAGACTGGTTTCCCTTCTACCCTTCCTATCCAAAACTCTTGAACGTGCTGTCTTTAATCAACTGTCCTTGTACCTCCACCAGAACAACCTCTTGGACCCCCACCAGTCCAGGTTCAAGGTGGGTGGGCCACTCGACCAAGACGGCCCTCCTTGCAGTGACAGAGTCGCTCCATGCCGCTAGAGCAAACTCTCTCTCCTCTGTCCTGATGCTCAAGGACCTGTCTGCAGCGTTCGACATGGTGAACCACCAGATCCTCCTCTCCACCCTTGAGGGGATGGGTGTCTCAGGCTCTGCACTCTCCCTGTTTGCATCCTACCTGACGGGTCACTCCCACCAGGTGACACTGAGAGGGTCCGTGTCAGAACCACGCAGGCTGACTACTGGGGATCCGCAAGGTTCAGTTCTGGGTCCTCCTCTTTTTTTCCCCTCTACACAACATCTCTTGGTTCTGTTATCCACTCCCATGAGTTTTCCTACCACTGCTGTGCTGATGACACCAAGCTGATTGTATCATTTCCCCCCTCTGACACACAAGTGGAGGCACGCATTGCTGCGTGCCTGGCAGACATCTCAGAGTGGATGTCGATGCACCACCTGAAGCTCAACCTGGACAAGACTGAGCTGGTGTTCTTCCCGGGGAAGGGTTGTCTGCACCGAGACCTGGCCATCACCATTGACAATGCTGTGGTGACGTCAACTCGGACTGCCAGGAATCTGGGTGTGACCCTGGACGACCAACAGCTCCTTCTTACCTCCAGGCTATGGTCAAGCCTTACACCCCCGCCCAACCACTTCGCTCTGCTGCCTCGAGGCGACGGGTTGCGGCCGATCCACACAGTCACGGCTCTTCTCTGTCCTGGCCCCACACAGTATAATGAATGCATCATAGTTCATCATACCATCATAGTTCTTTGACTGCTTTGCAGGGTCTTACCAGTCTAGCTTCAATGTATCACACGGACTTAATCTTATTCCATATAGTATCTCAAGATTTTACAGAAGCTAGGAACGATTGAAGTCTAAAGGAGAAAGAGAGAGTCAAACTTTATACTATTGGGTATTTTGATCTGTCTTTTTGATCTGTCTGTTTGATCTGTCTATTCTTTTTGAAGCGCTCTCCTCTAGTTTTCCTCCTCACTTTAACAAGGATGAAACAGAAAGCAGAATTGTAGCTGCCAACTCACTCAGCCACAAAAACATGAAGTCTTTTATATGTAGTGTAGAATGAATGATAAAGTTGATCGACTTCTGAAGCTTCTGTATTTGAGACAGCATTGCCTCTTAAAATGCATTTTCTTTGTTGTTTTCTTTGTGTGTGTGTGTGTGTGTGTGGCCCTGTGTGTGCACATGTGTGCATATGGGTTTTTTATGTTTATTTTATATTGAAACTCTGTTGAACCTCAGTAATATCTGTAAATTTGAATCTTACTGGGTGTGCCCTGTGTGTGTATATGTGTGTCTGTTTTTACGTTACAAGGGTGTTAGGAGTGTATTCATGGACGTCAGGTGTGTGTTTTCTTACAGGGCGTTATCAGACGATTATCTGGGGATGTGAGCTATTCATGGCTGACCCTTTGTGTGAAAAAGGAACAAAGATGCCTCTCTGGATACACCAACACCCGGTTTGTTTAACAGCCATGCAAACAGGCCTGGGGAAATACCCTCCACAAGTGATAATCAAAGGCTTGTTATGGTCATGGGAATGCAAACAGAAGGGTTGGTGTGTGTGTGTGTGTGTGTGTGTGTGTGTGTATGTATGTATGTGTGCAGTTGTGTAACCAGTGCGTACATGTGCATTTGTGTAAGATACTTTGATGTTTATGTCTGCTTCTTTGAATAATTTGCACATTTGTATGTTTTTGTATGACAATGATGTGTGTGCACATGGGAATACAGGATATGTGTGTGTGAGTGTGTGTGTGTGTATGTGTATGTCTGGACACCCCTCAGCTGTCATATTAATCCAGGAGACAGGCTTAGACACTGAGATTCTCGCAAACCTTTAACCCTTGTTTGGTGTTTGGGTCTGTGGGACCCATTTTCAATGTTTACTAAAAGAAAAATGATACAATGAATTATTTTTTCAACCTGAGACTCAGTGGCCTTGGCTCATTTTCTGTGAAGAACGTGTAAACAAACACATTTTCATTGAGTGCACACTGTGCACCCCCCTACACATTTATATTACATGTGTGGTCTCCGGGTCCACTGGGCCCAAGAGCAATACAAGTGGAAAAATGTGTAAATTCTAGGTAAAAACATGGAAAAAATTTATCAAAAAGGTTTGATGTGTCCCTGGGCCTCCTGTGTGTGTGTGTGTGTGTGTGTGTGATTGCTCTTGTAGATTTGCAGCATGTTTCATAGATTGGACAGGACCCTCTCTACCATTTCATAGGCATTATTGCCATATTTCCCAAGTCTAGTCTCATCACCACCCCCCACACCCAGCCCAACTCCACCAATACACCCGCCCCACACACACACATACTCCCATAAGGCTGAAATAGAATGGTCTTTTTGCCCAAGGAATGAGCCACCCTGCATGGCTGCCAATGTTATAAGGATGTTATAAGCAGGGCTGACGCGGATGGTGGTGTGCAGGACATAAAGTCTTCTTTTGAACTTTTCATCCCAGACACCATCCAGAAAATCATTCTGGACTGCACTAATTTAGAGGGAAGGCATGTTTTGAAGAGAGGTGGAAGGACCAGCTAGCTGCAGTCAGGTCAGTGTAGGACAAGTGGGCGGACTGCCTTCCCCTGTTTTACAACCCTGGGCCCAACATTACTATTGATCAGCAGCTTATGCCATTTAGGG
>OOFE01005418.1:1859-17032 GCA_900323365.1 Monocentris japonica
GGGGAGAGGGTGACCACCTCTCCGTGGGCCTCCTCACCCTCGGGCGTGGTGGTGAGGCGGGGGTAGTCCACGGGCCCGGGGGTTATGGGGACTATGTCTGGGAAAGGGGTGGTCCGCACAGGCCCAGCACCCTCATCCTCTCCAGCTGCTTGTGAGACAAAATTGCAGGATTATTTCATTTTAAATGACTTGAATGCTTCATATCATTGACTTTTTTAAAGCCATAACATTGTGGCTGTGTGCTGGGATATTGATATTTCCAATCGGGGATGTTCTTAGGAATTCTGGGCTCCCTGACAAGATATGGCCGCCCACCTACTCCCAATTAAGTCTAGTGGTAATGGTGGCAAGATCTCCAAGTGGTTAGAGACTCACTCTTCCATCAAAAACCATGTGTCCTGTCAAAGTGCCCTTGAGTAAGACACTTAACCTCTACCTGCTCACTCATAGAGTACGCTTACTCGTGCATCAAGAAGTAATCATCTTAAGGCAACGATTCGATTGCAACGTTTACATGGTTCCAAGTAATAACCCCGTTGACCTGGAATCATTTAGCAATCAGTCTACTGCTCATGGCTTCGCTGCAGTGTGCCACGTCGTTTGAGCTTTGACGTGTGCAGTTTGAAAAAACCCAAAGAAATCTGACAAAGGCGTTTACATGTCTTCATAAATCAAATGAGCAGAAATCTAGGTGTGTTAACCGGGTTAACAACAAGTTCAGGCCCGTTCTCTGCGGGTTGTAGGGATGTAGGAAATGTAGTAAACCACCAACTGAAGAGGCAGGTTGAGGTGAATTGGATACAATAAAAAGTTAAATTACAACACAGAAAAGAAATCCTGGAATTCATTCAAAATCACAAATTGATGTCTAAATTCTCTCAAGTCCCCCTGATGGTTTACCCTGGAAGCAGACAGCATCGTAGCGAGAGTCTGGGTAGGGGTAGCCTGTCTGGTTGGGGAACAGGTAGACGGTTCTCACTCCCAGAAGTCCTCCTCCACACTGGGGCCTGGCGATGTTGATGGGGTAGCGTACACTCCTGTCTGCCAGCCAGCCGGCGTTACACACATCCATGCCAGCCTGCCAGGCCATGTAAAGCTCTCCGGTGGTGGCGAGGCGGGCACCCAGCTTGGCACATTGGTCTCCTGCTTCGTAGAAGGTAAACTTCTCCACAGACATGGAGTAGAAGACTCTGCCTGGGAGGAGCAAAGAGGGAGGAGAGACACAACAAACAGTGAGAGTAGATGTTAACATTTCCGTCCACTGGACACATTGTAGGGTTCGTCTGGTAAATTGGTTATATCAGGCTGACAAGGGCCTTTAGTTACACATCAACAATCATCCAGTCTTGCTGTCCACCGCTGATATGATGAAGATTCCTCCCTGAGCACAGCTACATAAAAACAGCCTGTAAAACCTGCAATGAAATTTTATTTCCCAGAGTTTCCTCTACCAGGTGGGGTGGGTCACCCGGCCTTAAAGAGCTGCTAACCCATTGAAAACAGTTTCCTTAATATGGGTTGCAGTGGAGAGTTTTAGTGTCTCATTGTGTCTAAATACTGTTTCAGAGGCTTTTCCACACTCTGGGAGAAACACTGAAGCAGTGTGGCGTGAAAATGGTCAAATTTAACAACACTGAATATTGTCCTAATATATCAACTATCTGCAGCTTCAATACACACATTTTGGTATTGGTATCAGCCTTCAAAAAGCCATATCAGTCAAACCCTAACACACTGAGTAGCCAATAATCCACCAGCCACTTTCACTATTTCACCATTAAACAACACTTGTCCAAAGAGGCTTTTAGTATATTATAGGGCCTTCAAATGATGTCTGTTGTGTCCCAGAATAATGGAGTACCTGACATCTTCTCAGCGAAACAGTACACATCATAGGTCTCGTTGACATCTCTGACGCCATAGGTTCTCACGCCAGGGAACTCCTCCTTGTCTCCATAGCAACCCTCCCGCGGCTCATGGATGGGGTACCTTGAGAGGAAGAGAGAGATGTCAATCACCAGATGGACTTACATGATAGGTCAGTATGAAAATTGATTGATTTACTGTGTGTAGCATCGTATGTCTCGGGGGAAAGTTAAAGACCTTCAGCGGTTTTCTATTATAGCTGAAAATAACTTCTGCCTCAAGCAAGGTACTGCTCTTATTCATAATGTGCCAGATTTTTAAAAAAGGCTATCAAACTTTAAACATCTACTGTTCAGCCAAGAGGAATCCAGATTGAATATAATTGGACTAAGATGGCCTCAGGCTGGATTATACTTCTGCTATGTTTAGGCATTTAGCTGACAGCCTCAACCACAGGGTTCAGTGTGTTGCAGGACACTTCAACAGGACACATGGGTATTGTTGTGGTGACTGTGACTGTGACATTTTGCCTGCTGCCCCTACACCGCCACACCGATGATGTAAATGTGATGCATAGCTAAAGCAAAACCTAAAAATGTAGCTGGAAATGCAAAGTCTCCTATTCTTACTCTGAGTTAGCAAACGTTTAGCTTTTAATGTGCCCTTATTTACCAGGCAATTCCACTTGGAGTTTAGGAAATAATTGTGAAGACTGACTCCTACCTGACGGTCTGATCAGACAGCCATCCAGCATCACACTGGTGGTATCCATCATCGTAAGCAGCCTGGAGCTGGGCTGGAGTGGCGATGGTGGCGCTGTTCTGAATACATGCTGCTTTGGCCTTCTCAAAGGTCAGGGTGTAGCGGGTGGAGATGGCTCGGTAGTGAAACACAATACCTAGGAGAGAGAAAGAGGGAAATAGAGGGGAAACTGGCTGTAATGCAGACACCTATCAAATTTCTTTGAAGCTTCTTAGATAAAAGAAATACTGATCTTGAAGGACTTATCCATCACATCGCATTTAGCTGATTTAAACATGTTCCTGTTTCATACCCTGAACCTGGATGTCCACCGAGTCGTAGTTATCCTCGATGCCGTGCATCACTTCACAGCGGTAGGTGCCTGAATCTCTGGACCTCAGCTCTGTCATCTCCATGGTGGCATCGGTGGGCACCAGCGGGTAGTTGACCATGGTCACTCTGTCCAGATACTCTGTCTCCACGTGAACTTTGCCCTCTGATGCCACCAGGATCAGGGTGACTTTCCCCTTGGTGACATAGGTCCATTTGATACGGTGGGAGAGCGGGGCGATGGTCGGGGCTCCGGGGTCGTTGACGGTGTTGTCCTGGAAGTAGCATGGCACCACCACCTTGCTGCCCAGCAGCGGGCGGAGAGGCATTTCCACGGGGATGCTGACGCTCAACATGCCATCTAAATCTGGAGTCAAGTGCAGGTTAGCTTGTTAGTTGGCTGATTTGTTTTGGAAGTGGCAACCCAACATATTAGACAGAAGAATGTATCAGCAGGTTGTTCAAATCAACCAAGGGAGCATCTATGCTTAAGGCAAATCATCCTTCTGTCTTTATCAGTGTTGTAGCTGATACCACCCAAGTCTTTTGAACCATGACAGAGACTTCTTGGAAATCAAAGGAAAATTGGCGAAATCGACATCAAGGACCCAAAACACCTCCTGAACACATGACATGTTCAAGAAATATAGGGGTCCAGAAAGAGCAATGTTACTGTTGTTGGATAAAAAGCAAGTGCTTGTAAAAAGTACGATTTTCAGGAATGAAGAAAAGAATGCAGTCTAAGGCAGCTTCCTTTTTCTTTTCACATCTTCAAGAGGATGAAAGGGACAGATTTACAATACATCCACATTCATAGTCTTTGGAACGATGGTTTTCTTACATTGATGATGAACATGCCACTTTAGAGAACTACGATACTCCACACGATACTGTGGATGCTCCACAGTCCTAGCACTCTTACCGTCATGGTCTTCAAACGATATTGTTGCCGCGATGAAGGGCAGGAACACACACAGCAGAAGCAGGGGTGTCATCATTACCTGGAGATCAGAAAATATCCAAAATCCGTCAACACTAGAATCAACTGTGTGAATTACACACAAAGCCTCTGTTGTCCATTTCATGCTTTTTCCAGACAAGCGCCAGTACATTATAATGGTATTTGGGCTTTTCCCATCACAAGACTGCCAAAATCAGCACAGCCAAATAAGATGTACAGTAAGTTTAAGGTACAGAAAGCTGTAGAAGTCTCTTTACCAGAAAAGCACCTTCCTGTGAATTACCTGTGAAGTAAATGTCAGAAAGCTGAATGAATAGTTTTATTTTCTCCTTTCTCTGACTCTGTGTGCCATTTTGTTTTTTCCCTAACTCATGTAAGCCCACATTCATATTCCATGTTATTCAGGATATACAGTGTATTTGGTGTGAGAGGCTATTACGTCACCCCCATTGGCTAAAATGGAAATAGGACGTCAAGAGTCACCGAGTCGTTTGGAAATACCATAAGTGCTCACCAAAGAATGAAAGCCCCTCTTTCTCTTGGCACAGGAAATGTCCTTAGTGCTAAAATGGGTTCACGGGGAGAAGGACAAGTATGACTCATCACTCATCTCAAATGCTTTTCCATTTGTTAAAAACCGGTGAAGAAGGGAAATATGAAATGAGGGCTATTTTCCAGCTCACTACAATAACGGTCCTTTCAGAGTCTGCTGTTAAGTGTGTGTTTCTGCCTGTTTGTGTGTACAGTATATGCCTGCATCATGTATACCTCTCTCTCTCTCTCTCTCTCTCTCTTTCTCTCTTTCTCTATCTCTGTCTATAAAGTGTGTGTGCATGCATGTGAATACAATCCGCCGTTGTCAGATTCAGTATCTCACCAAGTCCTTCTACCACTGTGCTTATTTTCTCTCAACTTTCCGTTGGTGTGACGTACAGTACAGTCAACATACGGTAGCTCTAACTGTACCCTCATTGTGCTGCATTCACAAGCCTCTGGACAGGCTGCAAATCCCACCCAGCCTCCTCCAACCAGCCACAGAAACACATTTGCGACCCAATAAACCGAAGCACACAGTCAAAGTGTGTGAAGGCAGGGCCTTACCTCAGGTTGGCAGGCTAGCGAGAGGCCCAGGGAGAAATCCAATGACCGATCAAGTTTAAAGGTCAAGGGTCGTGATGTGTGACGCCTGCAAGTGACTCAGCAGAAATATCACCTGTCAGATGCTGAGCCCTGCTGCCGGCGTGTACAGCGCATACCAACAGTACACACACTGATACAAATGCATGGCAATCTTTGCACAGACACATTCACCTGATGTGTGTGCGTGCGTGTGTGTGTGTGTGTGTGTGTAGATTGAGTGGGCAAAACATTAGGGCGAACTGCTCCTTCCATGAAATGAGGATTGAGCAGAATGGATTGCAACTCAACAATAGGAAAGTGGCCCTACTATTTTGTACAGTCTATTTGTATGCATCTGTATAAGAGTGTGTGTGTGTGTGTGTGTGTGTGTGTGTGTGTGTGTGGGCCACTGGCATTCTCTGAGTTCCTCAAACCCAGGACATACAGCAGGACTAATATTTGCCCTGCTGTCAAGATCTGTCCTGGAGTTGAGTTTGGGAAGAAACACGAAATACCACACAATAAGATTCTTCCCCCCCCAGCAGCAAGCACGGCTACATCAGGGTTGTATAGCTGAGAAAATGAATTATGAAAAAGTGATTCACTGGTACTGGACTTTGTGCCTGGATGTGTTTTTACCCAACTCTAAGTCTTATAAATAACTTCTCGTATTTATAGTTTAAATCACTCTTCTGTTAGAGGAAATGAAGGTGGTCTTCCAGGGCCAAATCTCACAGTCAAGGTGGGCTTCCCAATAATGGATAAGACTGCAACACCCAGCCAGCAATCAAACTGCACCTACAACCTCACAATGTATAAACACAGAGAATGCCAGCGAAAACCTTTCCCCGTTTCTGTAGCCGGCCAACCCAAACCTCAGCTCCTTATTGCTTACTATCCGATCATTCAGCGGATCCACGTCTCTCTTTAAATGCATCATTTAAACTGTGGCCACTTCATAATGTACACTGGCATTGTGAGCAAGCCAAGCCAGGCCAGGTCAAGCCAATCAGCCCTCTTTCTACAGTACGCCCATTCAGTCGGTGGGGTAGCTTCTGCTCCCCCGTTCAGACGCTGTGGTATGTTCCGCTCCCAGTTGAGGCAAAGGGCAATAAGGCCTTGGTCTGTTCCAGTGATGGGTGGGGGCAGGGCCTCAGGAGGGCGACCCAGCCAAGGTAAACACAGGGCGGGCATCCAGGGGAGGCTCCCCCCACTCTCCTCCAACCCTCTGGAGACCCTCAGCACCAGAACAGAGCCGACATTGATGCGCATACACACAAACACACACTCACACACAGAAACACATACACCGCCAAGGGAACGTGTGGGAGTGCACGTCCGATGCCCCTGGTAAAGAAAGCGTATGGGAATGTGTGTACATATGTCAGCATTGACACATAATGTAAGGCCTGTGTTTGAGAACACACACAGACACTTGTACAGTAAAATGGGTGGAGGGGTTAAACTCATATCCACAGGTGCTTGCCTGCATTCACTACCGTCTAGGATCAAGGACATGCTTGTGCAGCATGTGCACATTATTCAACTAAATGAATGAGAAGTGTCCCACTCCTGTAAACCTCCACCTTTCTGTAACACCCAAAGACATCATTCCTTTCACTTCAATCTTAAGTGACTGATTTCCTGGCCCTGCAAACACACCATCAAGTCTCTATCTCCATTAGTTTCATAGGTATGGCTAAAAAACTATACTGGTCTAATGGTGGAAATCCCAGATCCGGATCACCACCAAAATTGAATCACTTGTTCCTTAGACCGAGGCCAATCTGTCCACTAAATTCCATGGAAATCCGTTCAGAAGATTTTGCGATACCTTGCTGACAGACAGACAAACTAACTAGCGGGCGAAAACATAACCTCCTTGGTGGAGGTAATGAAACACATGCACACACACGCACACACACACACACACACACACACACAAGTTATACAGTTAAACACTATTGTTTGGAAGAAGAAATTAACCAAAATTATCAAGTGTCAAAAATGAGTTCATAAAATGTACAAATGATACTAAATTTAGAATAAGAATGAAAACACCTAATGCCTTGTCAATTACTTTGATTTCACTTCCTACACCTCAGAACTGCTGTTCACCACATGTGGTTCCACAGCCTCTCAACAGTCACAGTCATACTCTCAAGAGTAACTTTGTATATTGCTTTTTTCAAGTCCTCTCACTGTGGCGGCGTAGCAAACGCTTAAAGAACTACACTGATTGTTTTGGAAATGGAAGTTGGCCCGTTGGTCAACGTAACCTTCATGTGACGATTGGCAGAAAAAAACAACACCAACTCTGGATTACTAGAAGATCTATCTTCTTACGTTAGATAACGCTAGTTGCCTCCAGGCACTTAACCTGTAACTGCACAGGACAGAGAAATCTACCAGAGAAACAAGAGATGATTTTAGTTGTGCTCCTATCCTCACATGTAAAAGGGAAGTCGACCCATGAGCCAATTTCCCAAAACGTCGGTGTAGTCCTTTAACTCCCACTTTTATTGCACTTCTACTGCACAGTTGCTCCAACCTCACGATGAATTGTTTGGAAAATTCAAGTTCAAATTCATTCAAGTTCCCATTAAGACTTGTGTTACAGTATACTTTTTCATTTCTACTCAACAGCAGTGAGCCTGCAACCTCTGATACAGGGATATGAATCATACTGACCTCAATCATAAGGTCTACTGATGGGCAGGTACAGGCAGTGTCTTACTCTACAACATGCCTATAGTCTACATGAAAAGTGATCAAATAATTGGGAACATGAGACAAATTTACGGTACAGCACCGCAGTGAAGTTTAGAGTCAATTTCAGTCATGTGATGCATTTTCATACAAACCACCCTCCATTCAGAGAACCTACCCTGACAGCAAACTGTGAGGATTCATTTCCCCTACATAGTTATGATCACCACACAGTTATAAAAACCCCAATTCAGCCACATCATGTGATACAGTTGAGATATCACTGCATTTGTATACTATATAATACTTTTCTGAACAAAGTTACAAAGTGCTGTAAAATTAAAGGAACAAACCAAACACGGAGACACTGCTGACCACATTAACACCCGTAGCTCACTAAAACCAACTCAGCAAAACTCAGAAACCATACTCCCAGCAGACAACAATCACAATACTAGTACAAACAATATCCTCCAAGTATTGAATCATGTAGTTTCACCTCCTATGTCCTTTCCTACATGAGCCACGATTAGAATAAGCTTCCCGGGGTCCAGCACTGCCTGGATATTGAAAATTAAACTTCAGTTTGGTTTGATACCTCAGTACCTCAACCCGTACCTGTCCCCCAAGCTGAGGATGAAGCGTCAAAGTATCCCTAAAACCCTTTACAGTATTCCTCCGGATTCCAGGGGTGAGTTGCAAACATACCGTTGATGCTCCAAAGCTCCCAGTGCCAGTGACTCCAACCTGCGAGCCAAATCGCTCTCTGTCTGGGCTCTCTGACTAGGGGCCTCTTGCTCCTGTGTGTGTAGGAGGGCAGAAAGAAGCTTTATTCAAACTCTACCACAAGTTTAGCCGTTGGAAAGAGAGAGAGAGAGAGAGAGAGAGAGAGAGAGAGAGAGATGTGGGGCAATGTGGACGTCGTCTGCCAATTGGTGAGGTCATACAAACAGTCTTGGAGATTTAAACATCAGAGTTGAAGCACAGAATTGGACAAAGCCCGAAGCAGTTGAATAAAGGCTGCTGTCTGGGGCACTTATTACTCTTGAAAAATGTAAAAGTTTCCCAGTGTCTCTGCAGTTATTGGTCAAATTGAAAGGATGCAGCTACACACAAGTCAGGAAAATAAATAGACCATAAAAGCAATAGATAGATTTAGTTACAAAACCAAAAACATGACAAATTCAGCTCCTGATTTGGTGTTGGTAGAACCATTAAAACATGTGGTTTAGCTTCATGAAATGATTCAGTGTTTTCCAAAATATGGGTTATTACTGTCTGCACATTAATAACCTACTGTACTGTAGACTAGAGGCCAACCAAGAGTGTCAGACAGCCTTGAAACAGCGTGGTGGAAGCCATGGTTGAGTCAACATGCATCAACTGGCTGATGCGTCACCGCACTCCGCCGCCATTGGTTGAGTCAACATGCATCAACTGGCTGATGCATCACCGCACTCCACCGCCATTGGTTGATGCAATTCGCTGGCTTTTGATCTTAGACCAAAATGGATTTATGCCTTATCTAGTCTTTGAATTGTGACTTCTAGCAGTCGGTCAGGTGCATGCCAGGTGTTCATCTTATAGTCTAGTTTTCAGAAATACATTTCAACTCAATGGCCTGGAACCTGCTTGAGTATAATGTACATAGCATCTGTATTTGTAGTATGTGTAATTTCTAACAAGATACATTTTGATGTATTTTTTCCCCATCTCTGTGTGTCATGAAGAAAATGACTTCATGCTGTATCCCATGCTGCCTGGAAGTAAATAGTGAATGATTGCTTTCTGCACATTCTTATAGTGTATAGTCCACTGTCTATTGTATGTCTTGCACTGTCTTCCTGCCACCAAGACAAATTGCTCTACATTTATTATACTTGGCGAATGAAATGATTCTGATTCTGGTCTATTTCCGAGCTAGCTTGGCTACGTCCATAAACTTGAAGCTATCTTCACATTCTCCATAGTTTTGGATAGATTTCCAATAGCTTTCTAACAGCTATACAGGTGAATGCAGCATTTTGACGTTAGCCAGCTAATATACCTGGCCAGCTGTGGACTGTGGACTGAATTACCTCATACAGGTGGCAGACATGATGCACTTGTGGTGTTTAATGCTTTATATGTGTTGTGAACTGATGTACAGTTTCCTGATTCTCTTCTCTTCTCTTGTTTTAGTCCTGATATTATACAGTAAAGAGAGAGGGATGAAAGTCAGTAGAGCGAGCATAGCCTTAGCTTTAGCTGATGCTGAATTTTGAACTCATATCAGTATGTACGCCACCACAGCCGCCCCTCAAGAAATTATTTTTATTCCTTCATGGTGAAATCTGAGAGTTAGATAAGAAATGATGCTGCGTCAAAGGAAAGCATATGAGATGCTGGAAGTGGAGCAAGTTGCATATGTTAGGAAAAATATGAATTATTTCTAGCCAAAGTGTAGAAATGTGTTTGTATGAGTGTGTATGTGCCTGTGTGTGTGTGTGTGTGTGTGTGTGTGTCTGCACGTCTGCCACTGTGGCTGTGTGTGTTCAGTTCAAAGTTAAACAAGCTAGCGTCGGTCTGAGGTTAAGGAAAGGCGTGTCTCACTCGGTATCCAGGCCTGTTCGTCTCTCCCACCATACTCTATTCAGAGGTGTAAATACTGGCTATGTTCTCCCCCCCTGACGCACACTCGCCATCTACATCCTCAAAGGAAAATTTATTAAAAGCCTATTTGCTCTAATTTTGTTCTTGTTTGCAGATCCAGGATCTCCACAAAGTTTGTTCAGCAGCTACTCACGAGAGAAATAGCAACGCCAGGTTTACTCAGTCACTCGCGTCAATCAGATGTCACATGGTTTGATATCAAAGGGTCGCACGGTAAATAAGATACCAGACCCATTTTATATGACACCCTGTCACCTAGAAATAAACACTTCAAATAAACACCGCATTTACTCCATAGGCTTATTTTTTTTTAACTTTTACTTATCCAGGGTCTTTTTCAGCAACACTCGTTCACATTCATACATGGGAGCTTTCCAGTAGCGCCACAGCCTTCTAATATTGGCAACTGAGCAGAGCCGCTAGATAGGTTGCGGTTAAGCATCTTAATCAAAGGCACCTCAATAGTAATTATTGAGGAAGAAATGTTGCCCACTTTTCCCGCTCATATCGTCCCAACAGGTCTGGGGATTCCACATGGCGACCTTCAAGTCACAAGCGAGCCTCTCTGACCTTTAGGCTACCAACATTTTAATATCACTTGCAAGAGTACAAAACAAGATCGTAGGCATTTACTGACTTCCAAAACCACATAAGTCATGAATCCAAGACCTAGCAAGCGAACACACCACCACCGTCACATCATTCATCATGGTGGCATTCATAGTCTTGCTAACCACAAAATAACACACATATGCCATTGCCGTGATTTCAGACAGTTTAGTCTTGATTTGTGAGCATGTCTCTCACAGGGCAAGGCTTGAGTCAAGACACCCAAGACTCTCTTGATGAGGCAAACCTGACCATGAAAGGAAAAACAACGTTCGGGACAAAGGAACAGTATCTTGGCTGATATTACAAAGCCATGGCTGTATTTTCTTATATCATTTTATACCTTGAGGCACTACTACTTCTCAAGGACATCCTAGATTAGAGTTCTCTGGATTCTAGCTTTGGGAAAGTTGAAGATTCAGCTGTCAAGATCACAGGAATAACATAATTCTCTTTAGTCAGATGGCGGCCATATACTCCAGGTGGGAAACCCTCCCCATAAGACCGTGAACCAGATGGAAACAGGCAAACTCCACCAGTTGTTGTTTTAATATGTACCACAACTATCCCTCAATGTCGTCTAGATATGAACAGAGCTGGAAAAGGTCCAAAACAAACTCTACAATAGGCTACTATTGAAGGGTACATCCAAGATGTTGATCCCTAATGTAAGCTAAGGTTAGCAGTGAGCTACTTCGTGTTGTTAACATTATATTTATTTCCAAACCAACTAGGTCAAGTTGTGGAGGTTATAGCTGACAACTTTTAACAGTTTTAACCAGCTGAAATCACGACTAAACCCCAATGCTAGCTAGTGTGAGCTAGCATACAAAACTAGCGTAAACAAAAGGATTCAAAAGTTCCATTAAAGATATTAACGTTATCATAGTACTGTTACTAAAGCTGCTAATGCTGTATCTACGAATTTGACCTAGTTGGTGAGGAGATAAATATAAGTACATGTATTAGCTAACTGCTATCAATAGCTAACGTTATGGATCAACATCATGGACGTTTCAATCCAGTTGCTGTAGCCTTTCATTTGGACCTTTTTGGGTAATTTGGCCTCCAGCTCTGATATTCTCTTTACAATTTTGAAGCATAATTTTGGTGTAGAAAGCTGCACTAGGCAAGATTCCTATGTAAAAATACACCATTATTATCAGCCTAAATCACTGGGGCTACAAGAGAGAACAGCATCCCATCCTCTATTAATTGAGATGCTGAGATTTGCTGAGGCGGATATTTCACTTTAAGCTCTGCTATATTTTATTTATAATCGTATGACTTATGAGTAATAGATTTGAACAATAACAGGCCTCCTATTTGGTTATTGATAATACTATTAGACCAACAATCATGTCAGACCACTAGGCTAAAAATAATTCTGTCCTATGAACCTTGAAGAACTAAAACACTTTTGTGCTTTGTCTGTGGCAGGGGGCAAAGCTCCTAGATTATAGTGTTGTTGGCTAGACGTTGCACTGAGGTTGTTAAAAGTGTTGAGTGTATAGGCTTTATGTGTTGGGGGGTAACTCTATATTAAGGGCCACAGGGAGTCAGAGAGACAGACAGGTAGTATGTTTTCACAGTCTGGGTCATAAAGGGATTGTGTGTGAGGCTATCGTGTTGAACCGACTCACAAAAATCAATAATATAGCGCAGTAAATGACTGTGTGTGATATACTCTCAAGTCCCTTATTGTTTTCTCTAAAAAAACTTGAGTTTTGTGTTGAGTTTACTTGAGTTGACTTGAGTATTTTGCTCACATTCTAAGTTTGTGTGTGTGTGTGTGTGTGTGTGTGTGTGCATCTGTGTGTGTTGTGTATTTGTGTGTTCGTGTGTGTGTCTGTTTCTGTGTCTTTGTTTCACCCAAACCTTCACCTGTAGCTGATTTCCAGAGGAGAGAGGTAAACACAGAGCTACTTGTGTTTTCTCTCTTCTCCGGCGTCTCAAATGATCCAAAAATGAGCTGTGGCACGTTAGAAACAAGCTGGAAACAAGCTGGAATATTGCTGACACAGATAGTCGGATGGGATCAACAGGAACTAGACTGAGGCTTTTTCTTGAGGGCGACAAATTTCAAGCTCAGGAAAAGTGCTGAGGCGACTGTTTTGGTTGGTGTGTTGATGCACCTTTTGCTGTATGGGCGGACACACATACACGCACGCACACGCACACACACACACACACACACACACACACATACACACCTACATATAAACAGTAAATCGACACTCATATCGTGTACTAACACAATCAGCTTTATTGGTCAAGTTTGCACATACAAGGAATTTGACTCGGTGGGTCGCTCATGCAGGTCACATTAAAGTAAAGTAAAAAATAGAAATTGAGGAAATAGGTCTTTTCTACACAATATGCACATGATCTCTGTTGGAGCCTGACTGATTGCACTGGTAGGAAGCTATGAGTGTTAATGACAGAACAAATAAACTTTAATATGGGTTCTGAGTGTTTGAACACCACTCGTAAAACAATACACGCAAATACATGAATTGTACAGCCAGGAAAGTATATAAGAATTGAATATATGAACAAACACACACTCAGAGGTTGTGGCAGATTTGTTACTTCTGAAATGCCATTGGTCCATACATCTGAGTTCCTGAGATCATAAAACATCTCTACAGATTGCAGAGCGTAGCTTATATTCCTGCACTCTCAGCTGCACTGTAAAACACCCTGTCTTTATGCACACGCAGATAGACAGGCAGGCAGACAGACAGACAGAAGGGAGGAAAGGCAGTCAGACAGGTAGATTACAAGGGAGGCTGTCAGACAAGCAGTCAAGGCAACAGAGAGACAGACAGAATGAGAGACAGTGACAAAACAGGCAAGCAGTCACGTAGACAGACAGGTGAGAAAGCAGGCAGTCAGGCAGGCAGAGAGATAGACACATACAGGCTTTCTTGGTCTGTTCATATATTTTATTTAGTTACATACAGTACTACATACAGTAGTTTATCAGCTAACCATCTCAGCAGTTTGGGAAACATAAACCTCAAATTCACGACGCTTCCTAAAACACCTTCCTGTGTCTAGACCTGAAAAAGACATCCTCAGTTTAGCATCTTGTGGTTGTAGGATTTTGAGCTTTAGTTATATCTGAAATACACAGAAACGAACAACAGGAAGATCAACTCGCCTTTGCTGCTAAACATAAACCAGAGTGCAAACACCGATGCCGAACAAGTCTTCAACTTGGTGTTAGACCAAAACACAGCATTCCTATCACTTAGATTTGAAGTTAAATCAATTTTCTGACCCTGAAAACATTCCCTTGGGGTTTAGAATCAAGTCTCTAACTCTGATAGTTTCATAGTTTTGGCAAAAAAAAATGCTGATCGTCTAATGGCGGAAATCCCAGATCCAGATCGCTACCAAAATCTAATCAAGTGTTCCTTGGCCAAGCTTATATGTTCACCAGATTTCATGTTTGTGAGATCTCCTGCTGACAGACAAACAAACTAGCAGGGATAAAAACATAACCTCCTTGGTGGAAGTAAAGAAGTATATCCCTGTCTGCAAATGTGGTAATGATACCTGTTCCTCACTGTGAGTTTGATGGTGATACAACTAGGTTACAAGTCACTACAAGTGTTGACATACCAAAGGGAACCATTATCAGGTTGAAATGTGTCTACACAACCAGTCAGACTGTTTCTATAAGAATAAAATCAACACTTTTCCTGCTGTACATCCTGCAACCTCTATCCTTGACCAGCAGAGAGCGCTGTCTCCATCCAGTGACTTAGCATAGCTCCCCAACACATGCGTTGCACTGGATCAAGGCGTGTTCATATCACTGTAATACACTGTAATAAGCCTACACTCACACGAATGCTCCTACCATAGAAATATCGTAGATAGAATGGACACTTCCTGGTGTGACATGGTCAACACTCTCTATACACCCAGGATGGTTGTTGACATGGAAACGGGCACTGTTTCATGCTTAGACAGAAGATGAAACTCTGAAAGTTAGCCCGGTGTGTCACATACTCTCATGACTCAAAGTGTGTGTGTGTGTGTGTGTGTGTGTGTGTGTGTGTCCTCCCTCATAAAGCCTGTCCAGTCTGTGGAGGAGGCGTTGTGTTTCCCTCCAGCTTTTAGTGAGTGTTTTCCTATAGTTTAATACTAGTTTTACTAGTTAGTTGGTCAAGTA
>OOFE01005422.1:18550-30179 GCA_900323365.1 Monocentris japonica
GGGGAGGGAAATGGTAGCTGTCGTAATTGAAACGTGGCCTAATCAGACTCATTACCACTTTCACCAATTTGCACCACCAAAGATGCTTATTAGGTAACTGTGTTTAATAAGCCACTCTTTAGAAAACTAACTGTAATGAGCTCTTTAAAGTCAGACTTGAGCGTGATTATGCACTGGAAGTGTTTCGCAGAGCTGAAGCAGACTGGTACATTTAGTCGTGTACAATGTCATAATTAAGCTCCACAAACTCTGCACTTCACAGCACACAATAGCCCCAGCTGAGGCAGTAGACACGCTGAAAAATATTTATAATTACTGATCATTACAACCCTGGGATTTTCATCTGCGGATGTAAACATAATTATGAGAGCTTTCGCTTTTATTCTGCACACACAAACCACTCCATTTGACAAGCGTGCAAATACTGCAGACAGACAGTAATTACATTTATAAATAAAAACAGGCTGGCGATATTCTGCCAAGGGGTGGGGCTACGCGTCCTGCTACAATGTGTAATGGTAATCGGCGTGGCTACCGAACCTCATTCATCTCACATATCAAGTTAAGACTATTTAAACTCAATTTAGAGCTCCGTGTGGCAGTAATTCTAATCTTTAGACGGCAGGGCGCCATTTAACCCCTCATTTAGTCAAGATATGCCTTCCTCAGTCACTGTCTTTTCCAGGGCTACTGCCCATACATTTCACAGCCGTCTGACCACCCACAGCAGCAATTTGCCACACGTCTCCACAGAGTGAAAGTCCACCGATCCCAGTCGATCCCATGCTAATCCAAACGTAAAAAAGGGCGGGAGATGAGTGTGCAGCCACGCACTTATCTTTACTGTAGTTTGCCTGTCAGTCAAGCAGTCAATTTCCTGTGACAAGGCCTCTCTTTGTAATCACAATAATATTCATGAGTGTATTTCCAGGCAAGACAGTGTGGTAGGCAGGCTGCTGTGACAGAGCTGTAATCATTCCAATCTGGTAAACATAGATTATTGTGTAAAAGCAGCTTCCTCCTCCCACGATGCAGTGTTCCACTTGGCCTTCTTTCAAAAATAAACCTTTACCTATAGCAGAATATTCCAGATGGAATAAAAAAAAAAAATTAAAAAAAAGTCTAGCATTGGCATTTTTGCCCAGCCAAGTGCTTGTGTATCTGCTTCCTCAAAACATCACTCTCTATATGTGATAATGTATATTATATCTCAAACAATTTGCACAGTGGCAGCCTACAAAGGACGGTTGTTTCACAAACATGTACACTGGAGAACATAGGGGACTGGCTAACACTGCTATAGGCAAGAAATGTTGCTATTCACTTGACACACTGCTGTTCGTCTTCAATGTTGGAATGAATTCAACATTTCATTTTCTTGAATTGGCAATTCAAATCATCATGTGCATTAGGGCTGTTTATTGTCAAGGACCTCACAGTACAACTCAATGTCGATACTATGGGTCACAAAGCGGTTTTATCTACAGTATATATGACTTGGAAAAACAGGAATTGACACAAACTGTACAATGTGTTTTTTTTATTATTGTGATACATAATTATGTGCATTATTGAAAAAGATTAGGAGACAAATTGATGTGAAAACTGATAAATATTTCCATTGCTCGTTATTAAGCAAATAAAATGTGTGTGTTGCAGTGTACTGAGATAACATCGAAACATACGCACGAAAAATGTTGGACTTTTCTGAGTAGAAATGACATGCACACACTAGTAAACAGACTCAGTTCCATCAGATTTAACATCCCTGTTATGACAGTATTTTAAAACCAAATGGCAAAGCTTACAGATACGGTTCCTCTTGAGTTCATGCTTTTGTTCTTGAATGTGCCCAGACATCTGCATATTATTATTGAACAGATGTAGTTTGCTCAACTGGGAAATCACTACTTCTGATCACTGGAGTGAACTATAGGAGTGATGGTCTTTTTCAAAATAAAACCCCAAAAAACTGCTCTTCTGTAAAACAAGTATTACAAGTATTATCAGTATTTTCAAAATGAATCGTAAAAAAATCTGAAATTGTATTGTATTGGCAATTTTTCACGCAGCCCTAACACAATGTTTGGGCTAATTTGGAAAAGAGATGAAGAAAAATGATGCACCAAAATGGTGTAAGATTTGTATACACCATAGAAAATGACCCCACTATAGAAAATGAAATACACCACTATAGAAAATGACAAGCATGACAGGTTTAAGTCTTTTCTCCACGAGACAAGAAGGGAACTGTTTCACCTTCTCTGTGGAAATTCATTATAACAAATGAAATGTGCTAATTATTGAGCCAACATCCAAGTCGCAATACACAATGAACTAGAGTTCATTTTAAATCATTAACCATGGAGTTCTTAGTGGCCAGACAAGTGCGAAAGATGCATCAAATTTCCAGGGCTATATATAGCAATATATTCACACATGATAGTAAATGATTGTAATGACCTCTGCAAAACCTATTTTCATACACTCATTTAACGAGAGTTGAATCACCAACCACTGGAAAGAGAACTTCCACTGTGTGCAACATACACATATGCATACATATTAGGGTTTTACTGGGTCTTAATGGAGAATTAGTAGTACAATGCCACATCATAACCACACACACATTTTATGGATTGGTCTTTGATAACCTCTAAGTCCAAATTGTGAAATGATTGATTGCAGTTGTGTGAGGTAAAAAAAACGGAGGAGAAAAAAAAATGTCATCAATTATCAATTAAATCCTCTATTGGTAGAAGAAAATGACAGTTACTTTATCCAGAGGGGACAGTTGGGGACAGCTCAAAAATGTCCTTGCTTGGACTAGGGTTGGGTGGTATCCCAGTACTATTGTATACAGGGATATTTGAAAAATGTTCAAGGTATCAAATCAATACCGTGACATAATTTAGTTCTGTTTTCCATTAAAATACCACATTATGCCTGCTAGTTATTAAGTCTTGTGCAACCGCACCACTAGTCACCTCAGGCAACTGTCAAGCAACTTTGAAACAGCCACTCTGAGGCCACTCTTTGACTTCAAGTCGGACAAGATTGTTACGACAGTGGATTTGGACCAAGTTGTTGTACAAGCTTTGCATGAATAAACGTTCAAGCAAAGGATGGAAATACAACAATCACACGAGACAATCACAACAGGTGCTGGCTGTGAATGGGTATTCAGTATGGTGGGGAAGGTATTTATCCAGTTTTCACACAGCTTAAGCTGGACAGAGTCAACATGCTTGTCTTTTTGGGCAGAAACCTTGGAGGTATAATAGCTAATGTTTGACCGTTTTATACGGTTGTTTTTTGTTGCAGTCGTAACATGCCTCAGCCAAAGCCCTGTTATATTTGGGCATGCTTAAGATGTGATGTCCATCTCAATCACATCTTAAGAGAGTAAATTCTGCATCCATATCATATCAGAAGAGGCAGAAGAATGTGATGACATCTTGCCATCTTGTAGCATATAATTATACAATTGTGAGAAAAAGTTTGTGAACCCTTTTGAATTACCTGCATTCCTGTATAAATGGTTCCTAAAATATGGTGTGATCTTCATCTAAGTCATAAAAATAGATAAACACAATGTGATTTAACAAATATCACACAGAAATTTGTACTTTTACATATTTTATTGAAAATTTTGTTCAAATGTTTACAGCTTGGATTGGAAAAGTATGTCAACATGAGATTTAGTAACTGGTGGAACCTCCTAGCAGCAATAACCTCAACCAAATGTTTCCTATAGTTGCTAATCAGACGGTTAGGAGGTATTTTAGACCATTCCTTCTTCCTGAACTGTTTCAGTTCATCAATATTTTTGGGATGTCTTTCATGAACTGCTTGCTTCAGGTCATGCCACAACATTTCAATATGGTTAAGGTCAGGACTCTGTTTAAGCCATTCTGTTGTAGATTTGATTTTGTGATTGGGGTCATTGTCATGCTGCATGACCCAACCTCTGTTAAGCTTCAGATCATGGACTGCTACCCTGATATTCTGCTGGAGAATTTCCTGATACAGTTTTTAATTCATTGATCCCTCAATATTTGAAGCCGTCCAGGCCCTGAGGCAGCAAAGCCCCAAACCATGATGCTCCTCCACCATGCTTCACGGTTGGGATGAGGTTTTGGGGTTCTTTGTCACCTCCTTGACCATTATACTCTTATGGAGAGCAGCAATGGCACTGAATTTTCTCCATTTGTATCCAATCTGCCTGACTATAGACTGATGGAGTCTTTAGAAATGGTTTGGTAGCCTTTTCCAGCCTCATGAGCCTCAACAACTCTTCTCCGGAGGTCCTCTGAAAATTCTTTTGACTGGGGCATATTCCAACAGATCTCTTTTTTTTCGAGAGTAGACTCTGTTGGCAACCAAACTTTGTGTTGTTTTTTTTTTTATAACAGGACACCTCTAACCCACACCTGAATGTCATCTCATTGATTGGATCACCTGACTTCAATTAGCCCTCATTATTGTAGAGGTTCACATACTTTTTCCAGCTTGGGCTGTTAATGTTTGAACAATATGTTCAATAAAAACATGTAAATGTACATTTTTTGTGTGGTATTTGTTAAATCACATTGTGTTTACCTATTATGACTTAGATGAAGATCAGACCATATTTTAGGAGCCTTTTATACAGGAATGCAGGTCATTCAAAAGGGTTACATTTTTTCCTCACAGCTGTAGTTAACAAGAATGTTAGAAAATAAACAATCAAGTCTAACAGTTTGGGGGGAAAAAATCATGGCCAAAAGCAAACAGAACGGCACAATATTTTACAAGCAGCTGAAGTAAGAGCGCACATCAGAATAACAAACTGCTGGCATGGACTCAAACCCACAGAGCAGTCGATGATTTTTAATAATTCATCTATAATGTAATGACAAGACGGAAATGTTCACACTCAACTCCAACGTTCAAATTCGAGTCGTTTTATAAATAGTTTAACTGCGTAAACGCAAACTTTAGATACTAAATAACTATTAAACAACTCGGTCCTCAGAGAAAATTGTATAAAATGTATGAGTGTGTACTGTTGGACTGTAGTGGTGTGTTAAATGGTGTTCAAACTGATGGTATCAGACCCATACAGACAAGATCATTATATTATGACTGATCTTTACTTTATTCTCTTCATTCTGCAATGAGCTTTTGATACAGCTGCATCCCTAGCAGTGTTGTAACTCACCCGGACCCCTCTATTGACCAGCTTCCATTCCTGGGGGGAAACTTATCTGGGCTGACGTCTGGACTACACAGTATAATAATATCATATTGATCTGTCATTTGTAAACAAACTAACTGGAGCTTATAGGCTGCAGATAGTCTTTTAGGCTATGTGGAGCGCAGTACGGCTGAATATGAAAACTGTGCCAAAGATGTCCTTACTTGTGAATTGTACATTTACAATTCTTTGTGTAGTGACACACCCATGGCTTTGTGGCTGAGCTGATGATAAACTCTAATGGTTGGGGATGGAGGGGGGACAAGTGTCTTATATTTCTCATTTTCTCCTGTAATACAGTAAATCATGAGGCTGAGAGTTTTTCTGAGCTGTCATCGCTCTGTCTCAGTGATGCTCATTAAACCGTGACTCTTGAGGCCGAGAGGCCCCCAAGGCAGCATCTTCCATTACTACCCTAAGTAGAGCTAAATCCACACACATGCTAAACTAACAGCCCTCCGCGCACAAGCAGAGCCGGTACACTGAATAAAACTAAGACAATTACTGTAGACTGGCTGGAGTTCTTTACTGCGCAATACTGATGAATACTCAAATGGCTTGTTAGTTAAAAGAACACAGCCGTTGAAGTGCTTGCTGAAACTTGTGTAACTGTGGAGCACATGTACAGCAGAACAGAGGCAGTGGTTTCGCAAAGCCTAAACGAACTCTGGTGGAGGATGGCTTCTCTGCCTCTCAAGGGATCACTTACACACTTCAAAAGAGAAGGGAGGAGGATTGTGACCTTACTACATGAAGGCTCATTGACCAAAACCTCCTCTCTCTCACCAACATACCCATTCCCCCCCGAAGTCCTGCTCCCCCAAGGAAGCCTCCAATCAAAGAGCCACGAACTAGGAGAAAAAAAATGCAAAGAGGAAAGAGAACATTTTGGTGGGTTTTTTATCACATTTACCACTTATCTGATTTTTACTGTGAGGCGGCGGTTTAATGGCACTGGGAGGCAGTCATCTGATTTACAAACCAATAGGCTAAGCCCCTTTGGAAATTAACAGATTACCTTGTTCACTGGTCCGATTCACAACTGTGATTACTTCACACTTCCAACCATTAGACTTTACAGCCACCTTAAACTGGTTACGAGAGAGGTAATCCATGCTAATGAAAATCTTCACAATGCAATTTTGGGACATGAAACCAGCATGAAGGATCTTTCTGTTGACAAGGGGCCGTTTTTTTTTTTTTTTGCATCAAGAGGCTTCACTTCAGCCTTTCACAGGAACGGTGCTGCCCTGCCTCAGATCTCTGAAACTTTAATCTATAGCCAATGAAGACCTGTCAGTTGCTGTACACTGACATCTACGGGAAAACAAAATAAAAAATGCATCAACACATCTGTGTCTTGCACAGATTGCAAACAACAATCCATACGATGAAAAATGCATGCTTTGATAAATCAAAAGCATCGTTTGAGTATGGAAGGTTCTTTTTTTCTGCGACAGCTTCAGGAGTGAACACCTCCTCATCCTGGTGCCAGACCAGAGAGTGTTATTTCTCTGCTATGTCAAGGCTAAAGCACTCTGGTCACTAGCCCCCTTCCTCTACGGTCCACACATCCCCATACAGATGCTGCTGTAACACAATACTGCCAACTCATCTTTGCTGTGCCACGTCAGCACAGTCCTCTGCACTCTAACTAAAGGAAAGGGGCTGTCCAGTTTGATTTTACCTTCTAGCATTTACCAAAACCATTCCGGTTTCTTTTGATTCGTCAAATGGCTATTTCACTCCCATCTTCTATAGACATCGGGAAAAAGTACATCAGTCCCCATCGAAGTTCAAAAAACGAAATCCGCTTTGCTCTACGAGACGAAAGCCTAGGTCTTCTGTCGTTCCACGTATTGTTTCCTGTAACATTATAGTAATTAAAGTTTCAATTGAACACTAATTTAAAATATCTGACTGAACAGACCAAAAAAAAGGAACTTTGCCCGTAACCACCACCAACTTCTCCCTGAAGCATTCTGTGACGAGTATCGACTGCTTGTCTCAAAGAAGGTCACTTCTCTAGCACAGGCCAGACAAAAGGTGAAATGAGACAACTGAAGCAATCTTAGGTCAATATGAAATAGAAATCTCTCTCAGCTATACTGTAATAAAGTTACTGAAGTGAGGTAGTGAAACCATAAAGGGGAACTTTTACAAGGAAAGAGCTGTCTAGGAGATTGGTTCGCCCACTGGCAAACAATGGCTTGTAAGTGCTCAGGTGGTATGGTCAGTGTGGTGCCATGGAGCTGGATTACAGTATCCGCTTTCAAAAAGAAAGTTTTCTTTCACTGGGAGTTTTTAACTTTGCTTTTTTGTTGGATACAACTAGACATAATTCACTGATGTAAAACAAAGTGCAAGAAACCAAGCCACCTGTTGACTACTAGGCAGATGAGAAGTGTGAGCCTGTTGCATCTTCTTAAACCAGCAGCTTGTTTTTACAGGCTACCCATCACCAAAACCACTGGCTTCAAAGAATCAGAATCATAGGATCTTATATTTTTTCCTTGATTATCGTTTTTTCTCAAAATATCTCACGTAGCAGGACAACACCAAACACTGGAATAACACAGTTGGGGAAATATCCATAGCCTCTGTAACTGTCTCACTGTGACCAATGGCAATTAAGTTCTGATTGGGCTGCCGGTGTCCATTGCAGGCAACTGTAAACCTCTGTTGAGCCAGGTGGATGACAGAGGGGCAGGCGGGCCTTCAAAGACTTCACAGATTTGAAAGGAATGAGGCAAGAAGGGCAGCGGAGTGAAAATTATTCCAGAGCATTCCTTAACACATTATGAAATGATGGGAGGGGGAAAAAAAAAAAAAAGTTAAAGCAATGGTGAAAAACGAATGAGATAATAAATGGCAGTTGAGAGGGCAGGCACTTAAAATGTTTCCACGCTCTCTTTGTCAAACTCATTTTTGATAGCCGCCTCATCCTCATTGACGTGACGGAATTTATTCTTCATGCAAACGTGGAAAACTGAACGTACTACTAAAAGAGTCGCCAGACACAAAAACATTTCATCAAGTGGACCTCGATATGCTGCTCTTTATGCAGTTTAAAGTAACGATTGCTCTGCATTGTGCTGCATTTGCATGTTCAGGGTTCAACCAATTAAAAGCTAATTAATTAGACACAATTCTATTAGGAAACAAATCCCACTCATCAATAGACACAACCTGGGGTCACCCATTGCTCAAATGTGAATTGGCTCGCTGCGCCACGTGGCCTAGAGAATGGCACTATTGGAGCTTACAATAAACAGCTTGGCACAGATGTATCCGACGGAACGGGAACTCATCAGCGCTGATAGATTTCATTTTACATTACAGTCGTTTAGCAGACGCTTTTATCCACAGCGACTTACAAAAAGGTACTTGACACTATGTGGGGGTCGAACACGCGACCCTGAGACTGAGAGTCTGACGCTCCACCGACTGAGCTGAGCGGGCCGGATGGAGAGCAGGTGGGGAGTGGAGAGCGAAACCAAGGAGCATCGCTTCGTCATACAGCGCAGTCTCTCGAATGGTCACGATTAAGGAAAGGACAGGCCGCGCGATATCACAAATGCTCATCAGCCACCATAAACACTGCAATCGTAGTCAACTTCTGATGATCGAATGCGGATGAAACTGCTAATGCAAATAACAACACTGTGCCATCCAATTAACACCAGAGCTCTGAGCTGCTCTCTGTCCCTCTCATGTTGCAACAGATGTCTTCTCATTAATCCGCTTTCAAAACACATCGTCAGAACTGAGATGAGAATTGTTGCAAACAGCACCCCGCATCCCGATGTCAACTTGTCAGAAAACAACAACGCAAAATTTATATCTACCTAAGATAGCCCTGGGATTTTACAGCAGTTTGCTGACTAGTCCAAATGATGTTTTCTTTTAGCCACTTTGCAGCAATTTCAATGCCCAGGCCTGATTTTGATGAAACTTGGTAAAATACAGCCAGCGAGGTTATTACTGAAATTTTTGAGAGGCATCTGGTGAGAAAACCAATGGCATTCTTGAGTCGATGCTCTCTTGCTGCCTAAACACAAGAGGAAAAGAACCAGGGACTCTTGTATCCCCTCTGCAATTAGATTAATTTTCACAATAACTGATGTCATGTCTCATGCCTCCATTGGAAGGCATTGTATTTTGCAATTGATGGGTGACCTTTTATTGTACTCTATAAAGCTACTGACTGCTTGTTTGGTGTCAGGTGACGTTGGTCTGAATGGGTGTATGCTCTGGGAGATCATTATGTGTGTTATGGTGGTTTTATGCTTTTATTTCTGTAGCTTTTCACTGCATATTCTTACTGTGTGCAAACCAGATTCCCGTTATGGGACACGCTTGAACTGAAACTACAACTATCCAACTGTATGTACTCAATACATTCAATGACTATATTCATGTTATCCAACATAGACGGTGCCTTTGGGAGTTGGATGCAACCTCTGACAAACTACTATCCTATTTGGACTTGAGCTACGGTGTCATGGCAACACTAGTTGGTGGATAGAGTTATAACAGATTTTCTATATAAAACAGCCCGACAGTAGATGGAAATAAAACGATAAGCCTAAGATTGCAAAGCTTAAAACACATATCACCCTTAAGTGTACTCATCACCATCGGTTCAACTTCTATCTTCTATCTGCCTGCATATCTTCTGCTACTGGGAATGAGAGCAGTGCGGGAACAGGGAAAGGAGACTAATGATGGCTGCAATACGTAATACAAAACAACCACTCCGCGGTTTATTTGTTCCATTTTGCCTCGCTTACAGGTTTGGATGCATAATGTTTAACGAATCTGCTTCTGGCCGCTGTGAGCTCCCTTGATGAACAGCGAACAGCCGACAGCAGCGGGTCTAAGTATATCGGTCCGCTCCGTACGAGGCAATTCACACAGCCTCGTTCATTTGGGTATGCATGAAATAACAATAACCTACTGGGAGCGTTCGGAGTTTCAAACACTTGAGGTCAACTACACGAGCAGATTCCGCATGTGCAGCCCGTGGCCGCTGAGGTCTGGAATCCACCTCCCTTCTGGCTGGGTGACGTTGCACATTCTATTTCCAGACCGAAGGGTTGAAGTGAGGCTGCGGGGAGTGTAACACTGACCCACATGACCTGTGGCCTAGAAAAGCTGCCTGAAGCTCTGCGCGCTAAAAACTCGCTCCTTTGCAGCGGCCTTTCCAAAGGGAGACAAAATCTTTCCGTGCAGTGAGTGTCTTTTCATGCCAAATGATTTGCATCCTTTTTATTCATATCTTTGACTTGTTGTCAATGTATTCCGAGCCGCTGTGAAGCCTGATGCTCCGTCTCTGAAGTCTCAAGTGGAAGAGAGGGAGAGAGGAGGGAAGGCACGGAGGCGAAACTGCTTTACTTTCAGGCCCAGTGTCTACAGGCCGCCATGTCTCCAGTCATCTGTCACTAGTTTACATACATACAATGACACTTCCTCTCTCTGCGGGAACCCGTTGTCACCACTTGGCCGCCAGCAGAGGCTGACTGGGTGCTGGATGGGTCTCCCCCAGGTACCTCTAGGGAGCTGCATTAGGCCTAACTGACAGACTGACAGGCGCACACACAAACACACACACGCACACACACAGATGCACACACTTCATCCCTTGTCCAAGCACTCCCTCCTCCTACAGTACGCCAGCTCACATGCTCCCAAGGCATGGCGCATTTTGCATAAAGCAGTGACTTTGCTCTACATAAATTTTTTCAGACACAAAATTATTTTTCACCCCTCTAGCCTCTCCATGCTACATGGAAGTTTTTTGGAATGAATAATGGAAACAACAGAGCTGAGGGCTCATGGGATCCATTTAAAGATGTGGGAGAGGCGATGCAGTCAGGGTTTGGACTGCAGAAGCATCATGTGCCAAGTAAATGAATCCACCATTGTTCCATAGAATATAGAAATGCTGCAATAAACAGTGGGTGAGTAACAGTCCTATTTAATAATGGCGTAATTGTAATACATTTTCCTTTGAATCAGGAGAGCATGAGAGTAAATGTATCTGTAGGCTGATGGAGGTCAGAAACACTGCAGTTAAAAGCTTGAAACGTGTATGTACTAATTTCTACAAAGCATCAATTTGATATTAGAGTGATATATTTTTGAGACTCATGTTTAACAAGGACTGTCTAGCTTTTGTTCACTACATGCAGCGTACTGGACAGAGCACGCTGACAAATGACTTGATTTTCCTTTGCTAAAAGTGGGAGTCTCAACAATGTTTAGCTTTTCTCAGCAAAACGTCGGTATTTCCACCTCGCCTCCCCAGCCCCCCCCCGAGTGGAAGTGTGCGGGGCGAGCACGGAGCGGTCCACTGCAACAGCTATTTTAGAGCATGCGAAGTCAACG
>OOFE01005438.1:2008-29285 GCA_900323365.1 Monocentris japonica
TTTTAACTTTTTTTTTTTTTTTTTCATTTGTTTTTTTTAGATTTGTGATTTGGGGGGATTTTATTTTTATTTTATTATGAGGGCTGGGGATGGGAATGCCAGTGTTGAGTGAGGATGCTCTGTATTGAATTGAAATGACAAGTGAATCACATGCAGTCATTGTGTCAACCGTATACTGATCTGTTTGGCACCTTCTGGGAAGAATTTAACTGGCTTGGGGATTGCAAGTAGGTTACTTTCTGGAGGCATTTAGAAAACATTATTGTGGCAGGTTTTTGTGAGCGGTTTTCCTTGTCCTCAGTGAGGATCCAAGGTTGGGGCTGTCCTGTGTCATCATTTGTTGTTTTCATAATGTGGCCGTTGTGAAGCCTTTTGAAACTAACTTTGATTAAGGGCTACACAAATAAACTTGACTGACTTGACTCGGCAAGTCTCTAAACTAGTTGACGATCATTTATTTTCACTTGCACTTGCACACTTCACTTGCTGAAAATTATTTAAAATTAGATCCCAGACAGGATTGGCTGCTATGTAAGTGCTATTTGAAATTCAAGACCAGTTTAAAAGATGATCCTTTTTGGTGCAATCAACCCCAAGTGTTGCAGGATGGTTAAGTAGATTCAAATCACACTTTCCTACTTATATGAGTAGACCTCCAAAAAGTCTAATGCAGTGGTCCTCAAAGCCAGTCTTCGGGGTCCCCGAGTACTGCTGGTTTTCTATCCTACCGGGTAGTTACTTTCATTCACCTGGCGTCCCTGATTAGAAGGCTTGAATGAAAACTACCTGGCAGAATAGAAAACCAGCAGTACTCTGTACCCAGAGGTCCAGATTTGAGGACCACTGGTCTAATGCTTGCCCTACGTTTATTGTACCATACCATAGTACAGTTTCCACAGCTCCAGAGCCAGAGCCAAAGTCAAGTCAAATATTCAAGGGTGAGACACTTCACTCTTTTATATTTACACTATCAAACGTCACCACGGTGTCATAAAAAATATTCTACAAATCAAGTCTGTTCTTTATTGTGAAGTATCAAGTTACAGGGAGTAAAATTTGTAGTGTTGTAAAAATGTAACTGTCAATCTTTTCACACAAGTCCCATAATTCTCTTCTCACATCACACGACAGGCGAAGGTACTGGGCTCCTTGTACATTTGGCTGGACTGCTGTGATTCAGTTGATGTATGGTGGTAGATATGGCTAAATCTTTTGATGATAACACACTCTCTGGCATTTTATATATTGACGTATCAGCAGTGCTTCTATGTATGTATGTAATATGCTAGGAGCTAGGGTGGTTCACACTCAAACTGCTAATTAATTAGGTGTCTATGTCATCACCTCAAAAGTGTCGTTGTGCTGTATAGAATCTGTACTTGTTTTGTGAATAGGCTAAAGATTTCTGAGGAAGCACGTTAGTTTTTGTGTGTGGTTACTGATGGAATAGCAGTGTGAAGAACATCAGAGCTCAGCACCCTCTGTCCTCTCTTGAGGACTGGTTCTGAGCTTGTTATACGTTAACGAGGCGGGAGTTGTGTGATCAGACTGTGAGTTGTACTTGTCATGGCTTATCTCATATAGTGCTCATCCTTAAACCAATTCTAAAGAGGCAGAGGAGAGGGAGCCAGAAAAGAGGTGTTCAGTTCTGTCACACTCAAAGAAGCAAACTGAAAGAGAAGATCGCATCCCACGTGTTGAGACTTTGTCAGTTCAAGACAGTCAATGAACTTTTTTTGTTCTTTTTACCCAATTTTCTGTATCAAGATGGGATTCTGTGAGAATATGTGACAATATCAAAAGCCTCTTTTTCAACAACCTAATGTAAAACTAGCACTATCAGTTAGGCATTAGAAAATAAAGTACCATTCATACTGGTAACATTGTTTGGTTCTGATATTGGCCATATGAACAGCAGCATAATTTAACCACCATTAATTATGACGGTTAAATTAATGGGTGTTACAACTGTGACATGTCTTTGATGACAGTATGGCAGTTACCAGAGAGGCAATGCTTCAGAATGAGTCAGAACCATTTATCATATAAAACAGCAATTATGTTTTAATCTGTGAGACAGCCAAGAAAAATTGCAGTTCTTTGCCATTCTGGCTGTTAAAATGGTCCCTGTTCTACCTGTAAACGTATGCTAGATAATTCCATGAGTACGCTGCAATCAAGCTGGCAGCAGTACATCAAAGTTATCTGCATTTTCCCAGTGTTTGGTGTTCTGTCAATCTTCGACCATTTTTGGCCCAGCAAATTGAAAGGGAAGGACACATCCCCCATGTGGATACCTGTGTTGAGGCTTTGTCAGTCCTCAAGCCCATTTTGTCCTCTTACGCAGCAAAATGGTGTCTCACAGACACTCATCAAACTTTTTATGTTCTTTTTTTCCTGTGAAACTATTACCTTCTATAACAAAAACTTAAAATAACCATTAGTAAGGTGTTCCACATCCCACAGCCTCTACACATTTACCCTTCCAGCTGTGACATGAAGATAGACACAACACTTTACCTTAAGGAGCCACTGTGTGTTGTTCTCCATGATGGTCTCCAGTTGCTCCAGCCTCTGAGCAGACTCATCACTCTCAGTGGGGCCATCCCTTTGGACTGGGTTATTGTAGGTGCTGCTCGAAGATTGGCAATTTTCCTGCTCAGGCAGCAGAAAGGTGTAGCTACATGGGCCATTTTGGATCTGATATTGTTGCTTACCCACATGGGTGTCTGAAGTCTTCTTATATCCTGTCCCCAGAGCAAGGCAGAAACTCAAAACTGCTAAGCCAGCATTCAGCATTTTCATAAGAAAAGTATTTAGCTAAAAAATAAAGTTATTGTGAATTGAATTGTTGAGATTTTTCCAGTTTTCCTTTGTCTTCTCTCAATGATTAGATTTCTTTCCCCAACACCGTCCAAGTGTATACAATTCTCTTGAAGTTCTATGGACTATTTTTATTAGCACTCAACAGTAGGAGGAGGAGATGAAGCATCAGCAACTAGAGGTAGTGTGTCATTCCATCAGGTTACTGGTCCCAGACTGCATGTGTTCTCTTTTCATCAAGCCCCAACCTCTTGTATGAGTTTCCTTTGGCCCCTCTGATTAGCTAGCTGAGTTGAAACCACTCCCCCTTCCCTGTGGCCAGTTACTGTGAAGAGCAGTGGAGTGGAGAGTCCCTTTAGTTCCCCTTACACTCTAACCACTCACAGGAGCTGATGCACAAATTATACATGTTCCACTATATCCTCTTTTTACACATATGAAAGAGGGCTCCTTGAATGGATCCACAAGAAACATTAAGAATAAGGCCACAAAGCCCACGTGTTTTTTTCCGCTGGCTGAAAACCTATTCAGGATGCAGCTGCCCACCTCAAGCACAGTCTATGATGGCAATGTCCATTCCACCGGTTAGTAAATCTTGCCTATAACAAATACACAAGCCTGTTTGAATGAGAGCTTCAAAGAAGAGGGCCTTCTCTTGGATGCCATTCAGCACTTGTTGCTCAGCCTGAAGACTCTTCTCTTACTCTACAAATAAAGTTTGATCTGGATGGTTTGAGACTGGCAGTAATACATTGGATTGTGAAAGGAGGAGAAAAAAATGTGGTGGGAGTTTTAGGACATTAACTTAGCTTTTCCACTTCATATCATCAAGATAAGATGCCAAATTTACATTAAAAAGAAAATCTACTCAATAAGAAAAATGACATGATCGTTCTCTTAATCGTTCTTCATCTTTTAAACCAAAGATTTATTTCAGAAGATTGGTGGTTCTGAATTATAAAAAGAACCAACCTTCCGAGACGATCCTCCTTAGCCCTGTCTCAGAGTACAAAAACTCTGGTATTCTTTATGAAGCTCTGATGAAGATCATAGGTTGTGATCATGTACACAACCTATGACCAAACTGTTTAAGATAATAAGAGTCACTCGCAGATTCTGTTTTAGGATTTTCAATTTTATGCAACTTAAAGTAAACTGGCTTTGGCTTCACAGAGCCCTGTCTGACTCATAAAGGTAATGCAGTCTTATTTGCTCCTTTACATGTAGGAATTAATTTTAACTTGGGAAGGTTGTTTGTGTCTTTGTTTGGCTTGTAATAGAGAAGCTGATACAATTTTGTAAGTGTAGGCTGCCAAGCTGTTATGATTCTTGCCAGGCTTTGAAATAAGGGGATGTGGGTATGTCATAGGTATGTTTTTTGTATCCTGTCTCAAGCTTTCAAGACTATACTAGCATGGCAAAACAGTCCCACACTGACCAACTATTTCACACTTAATACTAAGCACTTCATGTCAACAAAAGATAGACTTTTTCCAGAACTGTTAAGCTCAAGATCATAATTCTTATGATTGCCAGAAGGGCAAGCATCTATGCGGTGATGTTACTAAAAGACTGTAGTATTTACAGGGGTCTGTTGAACTGCGTATGTCTCAAATACCTGTGCTAGCAACCTGATTTTTTTTGTCTCTAAAAATAAAATGAGGATCTGCTACCGGCTCGCCTTCAGGGCTATTGGCTCCCCACAACTATTCAGCAATATTCCTATATACCACTTTACCCGTTATTGACCATCCTCCCAGAAACATGGGGAGCAGGTTTTTATTTTCTTAAAAATTTTTATTTCAATGTTATCCCAATATTGCAGAACATTTTTGCAGTGGTGATTTTATTCCCCAGTGTGAAGTCTTGTCAGAGGGTTGACATTTCACAGTAGGGAATGGGATTGCAGGTGTGCTGTACAGGAAGTGAATCCACATAGGAGGATGTTTTGTCCTATCCCCCAGGAATGTGCCTCCATCTCAGTCACCTTCCTATTGCTTCAGTAGCTTCACTCTTCACTTCCCCTAACAGTAAAACTTACAATGACATTTTTTTTCTTTGTAAAAACAGACAGCCCTTAATCCATCTGTTATAGGCTGCAAAATAGTTCTATGTATATATTAAGCTTCATATTGTGTGCAAAACAGCAATTTTACTTCACCATATCAACAATTCAGTGTGAACAATTCACATTTTAAAACTTGAGAGGAAAGTATTGGAGTTTCCCTCTACAGTCTGGTCAGAAGTACCAAAAGGAGCAGAATTGCAGGAAGTAGACTGATGTAATATGTAACAGTATAGAGGAAATGCAACATGACCAAAGAGGAAGGCCTTGTCGTCATTCCAAAAACAAAAAACACTGAGTCTCTCAGGCATTCAGGCTGAATCACAGTAAATACATGGGTGCCAATGATGTATCGTGTATTATGTTTAGAGAAAGCGTACAGGAAGGAAGTGACATGCACACTGACCCATTTTTGATGGATCTCACTTCCAAGGCCCAACCCCCCGCCTTTTCAAAACCTGACAGAAATCTATACTATCACCAGGCTCTTGATATATTTTATTGTAAGGATACTTTTTAAAAAATTTATTGTTAGGCTCTGTCTCGTCCTTTGCACGTCACTGTATCACTATGCAGAGTAAGACGTGAAACTTGTGATCCCCACAGTGAGACAATAATAGGACACAGCAAAGAAAAGATGGAATACAAAGAAAAAATAATGTATAAGCCACAGCTATACTTGGTGCTCAATTACTCTGAGGTAGTATGGAGCGCATGATCGGTTATTTAACCACCGTCAAATCAACATGATGGTACAACAGAGATGAAAAGGTTGACATGAATGACTTTTTTCCTGCCTGGTAATTTTCCCACAGACCTCAATAGAAAAATTGGTAGGGAGAAATAAACTGCTAAATCTGTTCACATCAGTTGAAAAGTAAAGCTGACAATCTGCAATTTGACCTCAAAATGTAGTCAGTTTTTCAAATTTTGGGTCCCCCCTTGTATTAATTTGGATCTGAGATGACAGTGTGTTGCTGTCAAATACTTTTGGAGCTCACTGTAGCTTATTGTAATATTGTGAATAGTTATTGTAATGCTTACAGTCCTGTCATCCAGGTCAGTACCCACAAAATGTCTTTGAAGTCAAGCTGATGGTGGTTTTTGCAACCACTTTGACACAGTTAAAGCCGACTGACTCCTTTCATGAAACTTAAAGCAACACTTTTACAGGCAGGTTGCAACTGCCCTTTTTGTCCCAGGTGCCCGTTTCGAATTGAAACACACACAGTTTCTAAAGTGGCATGGCTGTCACTAATCTTCTGAGGATCTATACACATGAAGAAGCATATAACCACTCTTTAGGGCATTTATCCCACAGTATTTCCACTACATGGAGACTATTCAACCCTGGCGCACATGCCTTAACTCTCTTCAACAGCTTACATCAGTCAGTAATCATTTAAGGCCACATGGATGTTTTCATCCTCTCCATAAAATAAAAGATACTTTTCTTCTTCTCAGATAAAATGTCAAGTTCCTTCAGATGGAAAACCAACTTCCCTTGTCTAATTTTCACACTGTTAACTGTCTGATTATTTTTGGTCTGAATATCGCCCATATTTTTAAAATAGCCAAACTATTAATAATGGCCTGTGGACTCCACAATGAGTAGTGCATTGACTCTTATTGATATAACTGTATTCAGTAATTGAAACTTCCACTTTCATCTACAAGTTGCACTGGATATTGTGTACAAACCAAGTGACATAATCCTAAAATATTAATTCTGATTGAGTGCTTCCTTATCTTTTATAGAAATGTGTTTTTTTTTTTTTTTCCTTAGTTTTCATTTACATTTTCCAGAAACTATCTTGCTAAACAAAGAAACTATTTTGGTAGGGTCCTATTTGATATTTCAAAGTTGTTTGATTTCATATTCCATTTAATTTTAGACCGTTCTCCCTTGAAAATGTATGTAACACTGCACAGAACTCTCCAAAGGTTCTGGACTGGACAAGACACCCCAGAATTGCCCTTTTAGAGAATTTCTCCCCAGCCACTTTCAGAGTCTGTGCATGCCACTGTCTTCAATCATTCCCTTCAAAGTGCACAGTGTGGTTTAATGTTCACCTCACCCTGTCTCTGAACCCTTTGAACAATCCCTGATTAGCTTGTGATGAAGCAAAACCTGTGTGAAGATTTACAAAGGACTAAAAGCTTGTATCCTTCCATTCATTTCAAAATGGAGCAGATTGTCCCTTTCGGTTTTGCAACTGACCCGTGATGCACGTGGAGCAGGTCTGTAGTCTAGGCTTAGAGCATCACTCATCAAACCCAAGACGAAGGGCACCTGTAAAACCTTCATGAATGCTCTCATTCAAACAGGATTGGCAACAGACAATGTGGACTAAGGAGCTGAAACCAAGCACATACAATGCAGGGTTCCTACCGTCACTGACAACCTGGAAAAGTCATGGAATTAAAAAAAAAATGAAAAAGTTATAGAAAATGGAACATGTGCTAATAGTTTTGGAAATGTCATGGGAATTTGTTGAAAACCTTTTTTTCCAACCAGTTCCAAATATTTAATGTCAAGCTTGGCTGCTTGTTGATCCACTTCCCTTTGAGGAATAAAACCCAAATCAGAAATTTCATGTTAAGTGATAGTTGTAGCCAAAAATAAGACATTCAGATCAGATATTCAGTGAAAAGCAATGTGACATTTGACTCTCATGGTCATGGAAATTGTGCTATATGTCATAGAATAGTCTTGGAAACGTCAAGGAATTTGTTTGCATGGCATTGCAACTAGCCTTTATTATTCAGAACAGACAAATTGAGGACACTCTGCAGCGAGACACTTCAATTCTCTATCTGTGCACTATTCAACTTCATCATGATTAACAGGACCAAAATCATTTTCTATTGAACTGTATCTAATTAATAAAAGGTAGTTTAAGTTATGTTATTGTGAAAATATAACTGAATCTTCAAATCTAAGCTGCAAATTTTCACACAACTCCCACAATCCTCTTGTATGCAAAAACACTATAGGTCATTGCACATCGCACATACGTCATCTGTGGGATGGTACAGAGTCTGCACTTTGTTTTTAAAAAATATATGAGAAAAGTTACCAAATTTCATTTTTAAAAGCAGTTTTTCAAGACATCTCCTAAGGGAGCATGCTGGGCTGTGATGTTTTTTTTTTTCTTGGGCTGAGAGTGTATTCAAGATGAAAGGAGGTGTGGATCTGAACTGGGCTGGGTTGTGCGTCAGTCTGTGTCCTGACTGTATTTGAACATGTAACCCACATGGATGAATGAGCCATTTTAAAATACAATGCATGGCCACCATCTTTGACAGTGTCAGTTTCTCTTCCCAGATCTGCCGTCTCCAACAGCACCTGTCTGCTGGGGAACACCAACAGGACTTGTTCCAAGGCCAGCCAGCCATGTTTGTGTCCCAGCACTCCCAGCCACCTTCTCAGAGTCTGGTGGAGCTTATCCAGCTGTGTGGAGGAACAGTCTGCAAAACTGTCCGACAGGCCGGTATCTGCATTGGGAAATACAATGGCAAGAGACCAGAGGGAAGCAGGATCCTGTCTGAACAATGGGTGCTTGGTAAGATGTCTTATGCCAGTCTCCATGTTACATATTATATTCCTTTTTCGTGTCTTTTCATATATTTTTCACTTTCTGTGTTTTTGTTTCTCCAGACTGTATCACACATCTCAAGCAACTGTCATATGATAACTACGACTTGGAGTGAAAACCCTGCAAAATCGATTTTGGACTGTGAAGATTAATTTTGTGATGGACTGCGCCTGGTTGTATAAAATATCCTAAATTTCTTCCGAAGTGTCTCATATGGATGTTGGTCAACTAGCTAGCCTTTGCTCAGAAGGGTTACATAAATCTGTTGCTGAAGATTTATATTTAGTAGTATACAGTATCTTTAGAAATAACACCACAATTTTGTCCCCACATGTGATATGTACATTTTCTCTTAGCCCGTTTCTTTAAGATGTGGCTACTGGCTGAGGTTATCCAACAGGCTGTATGCAATGGGACACGGAGCATGGGCCAGACTCTGTTTCACTTTAACACTGACTGAATGTGAAGATACCTACTGAGCCATTTTAAAGTCTAATGAACATACACGTAACAAATCTATACACCTAACAAAGTGTTTTTTGTTGGTCATTAATAAATACTGTATACAAATTTGATTTTACTGATGTGTACTGATGTTTTAATTGTATCTGTCTAAAATACAATGACTTGAGAATCAAGGAGGCAACTTGTGATAAAGCAATAACAATTCAGTCATAAGTTGAGACAATGGGATTTATTAGTTTTTCATCTATTTTTTTGGTAGGTTACATTCTCTGCGATTTCATCCATTATGTGATACAAAGTTATTTTCCAATAAAGGAAATAAAAACGTCTATTTCTTTCTCATCAATCCCCAAACAGAAATTTTAAGTGTTGTGACTGACTGGCCCAAATGGGCTCCTGCATCATGCATGTGAGACAGGTTGACTGAAAGCTTGTATAGATCTGCTGAGAAAGTGCATTTAAATTGTAAATTTTGGTCCATGGGAAAGGAGACAATCAACCTGTCAAGGATAAAATAGATTTATGAATGTGTTTTACTGGGTTTTTATTTTTAGGACCTGGTAGACTTAACCACTTGATTATTGCAATGTTTTAATGTCTTAATGTTCCAAGTTTTTGGAACCTCAAACAGTGTAAAGTGCAAAAATTACACCATTTTAGGCCTCAGTGTACACTCTTATGTGAGACTTGGAAAATGGGTTTGTTTATAGTTCTATTCTGCATCATTCCTGTTTCCAGTGCATTAACCAGGGGCAGTAAACACCTCCACGCCCAACCTGTTCCTTAAAAGTGAGAAATCGTCCTATCCTCCTTATATGAAGCGCCCCCTCAAAAGTATTCATCCCCATTCTTGCATATTTTATTGTGCTACAAAAGGTTGTCAAAATGCATTGATCTTCCATTTTTCTTTGTCTAGACTAGATGCAAAGTGAAGCTTTTCCAGAAATGTATATGAAGTTACAAAAACTGATTTTCAAGAGTGTATACTACCTATGTTTTCTTTGGGCTGTACTGACTCAGGGGCAAATATTTTACATACTATACTATTACATACTCAATTCCATAAAAACACTATGATGCACAGGAGAGTGTCAATAATGAATGGTTGACATTTGAGCCCTGCTCTTATGGTTTCAAAAAAAAGTATCTTTTGTTATTATCTGACTTCATATTTCTCTGAATCACTGATTGTTGTAATTTGAGAGAGACCTTTTAAGTCAGGAAATTTAATTGCAGGGAATATAGGCCTACGAAAAATCCATCACTCACTCACGTTTTTGCTTTTTGCACTATCACAAGGTAAATTCACACTCTAAGCTCCTTCAGAAAATTGGCAGTCCAGCCACAATATACAGGCCTACTATGGGTTTATTTTATAAAGATAAATCTGCTTTAAAGGGTAGTAATAAGGTGGGTGTGCCCCTCACTACATCACTGCCAGTAAGCCGATAGGAGTACAACATCTCTAGCTATTACTATGAAAAAAAATATTTGCCTAATACAGTGGTTCCAAAATTGGCGTCCTTGAAAGGCTCCCCAGGGGACAACAGCAAAATGAGGAATTGTTTCATTACCATTTCACTCCCTTACAGTTAGTACAGTGAGTAAATGTATAAGCATGGCTGATTGGATCATAGGTTTCACTCCGTTATTATCTCCCCACCGACAGCATGAACAGTTATTTAATTCTCTACTAAATCATATCTAACAGATCGGATGGCCTGGGACAAAATATCACATGTGGGTCAGTGATGTGTTGTGCGTCTTTGTGGAGGTTTTGATGTTGAAAAGTTTGGGAACCTCTAGCTGGACGTTGAGTCCTCTGACAATTGTGTGTTAAACAACTGTCACCACTTCAATTGACCAATCAGCTTCGACGATGTTACCAAGTGTCATAACTTACGTAGGGAGGCGTGTGTTTGTGTGTGTGACATTTGCAGCATGAAGCTAGTTTATGAAGCGCTAGCAAGCTTAAGAACGAGAGGGACAGACAATGTATTTAGCTATATAGCTGGCTAACAATTGAGTTAACATCATGGTTAGTCTTTGCGGTTTTACCTAAATTAAAAGAGACAATTGAGCTCAAATGTAGCGGTAGTTAGACTTATTGTCTAGCAAATTAATACGTTTACTGTTACATAGTTAGCTAACGCTATCTTTCAAGAATAGTCTGCTGCATAGTAAAAAGCACAGAGGCAGTCAGTCTGGATTGAGGTCGTTTTCTGGTTTGCTGTACTGAGATGTTGTGAAAGTGTAGCTAAATGTTTGATACTAATCAAATAACGCTAGTGAACTTCTTTTTTGCATTGCAGTATGGTTGGACGCTAACGATAAAGCCGATTTGGCTAACACCGTTGCGCACAAGGTTAATATTAGCTTTAGCCAGCTAGCTTTTCAGTTGCTCCTGCTCCAGGTTTGATCGCTCACTTTCTCACGCTGACTTCCAGTTTGCCAGGACAGGTGTGGTGGAATAGAATATATTTTCTATAACAACAGTGATCATAATCTATTAGTAAGTGCAGCAGTTCACTGCAGGGAACTTATTTGGTTACTTTAGTTGAGCAAGTTGCAAAAATGCTGCTTTCCTTGGTTGTGCACACATACTCGTTGCGATATTGGTTTCCTGCCACCGTAATGCTGGGGACAGCTCCAGCTTACCTGCTATCATGGGGGGTTTGGCGTTTAATGTCAACGGTCTTACCGGCAAGAGTATATCATAAATTGGACGACCAGCTATACTGCATCTACCAGAGCATGGTCCTCTTCTTCTTCGAAAACTACACGGGGGTGGAGGTGGGTAATCCTTCACTTAGTATGTTTTGAAAATCTAAGAAGCCAAGAGAGTAATGGTATGTGTGGAATGGTGTTTATTCGGGATGGGCATTTAACTAAACGTACTAGTCTAATAATAGAAATTTAATGAAATAAACATAAGTGACAGCTGTTTCTCACAGTGACCTCTGATAGGCCATGCATGCTTCAATTTTGCAATAAATAACACACATGCAAACTGCATGTCAATTACATCTAGCACATTTCCATATTTATGGAAAGTAATGGTTGGAGACTCAGGCTGAACAAGAACTTGATGAGCCTGATTCATAGCAAGAATGCCTGCATTCTTGTGCTTTCGTGGTCACAACTAGTACAGTTGTGTTGCACATTAGGGTGTGGTGTGATATGCTTTAGACGTGCAGGCAGAGTTTTGATTTCCTGATCTCTATTTGCCCTACAGAGTAGTTGTAGTGTTGCAGCTGGTAACCATACTTTTATCTGGGTAACTGAACATGCATTTGTCCCACCCAGGCTTGGTCAGTAGTTTAGAAGGGAGTCTCCTGGGTTTATGAAAATGTGCAGACTTTGCAGGTTTACTGTTTTGTGAGTATGGCTGAAATCAGTCCGTGGTGCACTAGAACAAATCCCTAATGCAATTTAAATATGCCCTCTCCTAGCTTAATATTATAGACCTCAGTCAAATTAGAAGCCAAGACATCTACCAGCTGGCTGGGGTCTGTAAAATCTGAGCCTATTTTTAACCTGCTCTTGTTCCTTTCTGCTTAGATTGTTATATATGGAGATATACCAAAGAACAAGGAGAATGTCGTCTACCTGTCTAATCATCAATGTACAGGTGATACAATTGAAGATGCCACCTCTTTAAAAAAAATCAAATCTTGTGTGGGGTATAGTTAAAATTCTCGTCTTAACCAATGGCCTTCTCTTTCAGTGGACTGGATAATAGCTGACATGCTAGCCATCAGGCAGCATGCCCTTGGTCATGTGAGATATGTCCTTAAAGATGGGCTCAAGTGGCTCCCATTATACGGATGGTATTTCTCTCAGGTAATGCAACCCTCTGTGAATTTTTAAATGTAATTGAATTTAACTTCAATCATGTTCACTTTATATGGTTTGAAACACTAATTTTGACATAGGATTATCTTTCTCTATTTAGCATGGAGGTGCCTACGTAAAACGAAGTGCAAAGTTTAATGAAAAGATGATGAAAAAGAAGCTCCTCGCTCAAGCTGAATCAGGAACACCAGTAAGTTGGCTTTTTAAATTTGTATTGGTGTGTTTGAATTTACACTTTGTATTGTATGATATTTCATACCATTCATATCTTTGGAGGAAACCTTTTGGACTGAATTTTATAGTTCCTGTCAAGTTTAAAACTAATTGTAATGGTTAGTGAAATTGTCAGTGCTCACTTGCCAATTATAGCAAATAATTTAAAGATGAGGTACGAAACCTTGTTATTTTACCTTTTTAGTTTCATACTTTCATCATGTGATGGAATACTTTTATAGTAAAGTCACTCAAGCATTCACATTCTTGATATTTTGCATGTTTGTATCATACAGAATGATTCCAAAATGCATTTTAGTATTGGAGCTCCAACAAATATCAGAAGGGCTCTAGTGAGATAGTCCTACGTCAGGTTACAGGTTACAAGTTCAGCTTAGGTTTCTATGTAGGTTTAATTCAATTTTTGATCATTAAATGCCATAAATTCCAGGAATTTCATTGTGGTCAGTGCTTCAGTGTTTTCCTCCCCACAGATGTACCTTGTCATCTTCCCAGAAGGAACCCGGTATAACCCAGAGCTCAAGAATGTCATCATTGAGAGTCAGGCTTTTGCCACCAAAGAAGGTATTGACATTATAAAAGTCACTCTGTAAGGTTTTGCACTGTACTTTTTTCTGTATTGGTGTATTGCACCCCACTTGGTCTACAAGACAGGGTTAAGCAAACTAATGCTTGACCCATGGGCTTTGGCTGCATTATCAGAATTCATATTGGAACCTAAAATCATTTCCTGTTAAAGTGTTTAAATTGGCCTCTGCTTTATTAGAATTGTAATTCTTTTAAATACATGAATACGTTATTGGCCAATATGAAAGTTCAAAATGTTAAAGCCTAACTGTAAATAGTTCATAATCAGTTTTTTTTTCATGATAAGAAATTTTTTGAATGGCCACTAGATATTTCATGAATCAAACTCTCTATTAATAGCCCATAAACAATATAAAAGATGCATGAAAATAAAATGTATGCTTTTTCTTGGTCACTGCAGTTCTTCACTTTTTAATTTGGAACTTTTGGCTGTATTAATTTATTAGTAGAGCTTTAACGACATCAGTGCTGGTATATATATTTTTCCCATCAGTGGATTACTGGTATGGTGCCAAGAACTGGGCAGCTTGCACTAAAACTACTTAAATTAAATATTTCACCTGGTGTAGCTTAAAATTTGGGCAAAGGATTAAGCCCTAGCTCTCTACTGCAAAAAGAATTGGTTTGAAAGCTGGTTCTTATGGTTATGTAAAAAAATCTGTATCTTACACAAGCAGGTTTGCATGGCGCTTGTACTTAACTTCATTGTGCTTAAGATATTGCAGCTATCTACCGTTGCTTTACCAGCTACAATGTCATAATCATCATGCCACTTATTTAGTGCAGTATTTAGGTTGACACACAAGCTGCGTTCATTTTGCAGAGATTAAGCGTATCTCTGAATCGCAGCCATGAATATCACCTCCCCCCATTAATCCAAATAAACCGCTCTGGAGATTGAACATGTGCACATGACATTATCTGCTATTAGAGAGGTTAGAGGCATTAGAGGGAAGAGAATGGTGCCACGACTCAATAACAGAACAGAAAAACAACAATTTGACTGTGCAGTAACTGGCCCAAACACATGCGTTTGGATAGACTCCATGTATTTGTATTCATGTATCTTTTTGATTGCAGCTGTCCAACTATTTAGGCTAATATGACATGTTTCATAGTCACGGTGGTATAAATTCTTGCATTGGTGTGTCCTTCCCATAGGACTGGCTGTTCTGAAGCACACCCTAACACCCAGAATGAAAGCCTCTCACATAGCCATAGACGCTATGAAGGACCACCTGGATGCTGTGTATGATATTACAGTTGCCTACGAGGGAACGCTGGATGCCGCTGGTCAAAGACGACCGGCTCCATCAATGCCAGGTAAGTTTCATACTGGCCACATTCCTGCATCCGTCTGAGGGAGTGTCACAGAAGTGTTTTCATAGAGAAGAATACTGAGGTACTTGAGGCCAAGGGTTAGCAAATGTTTTTATTTAATGGCCATACATGTTAGACTAACGATCCCCATTTGATAAGAGTCTGTCATAAGAAACCACATCTGAGCTTTTTGTTGTGATGATTTGGTACAGAACTGGACAAACGTTTGTACTGCAGGTTGGGAGACAACTGTGGGGAGTGAAACCTATGATGAAATAGACATCTTGATCATCCTCTCACTTAAAATTAATGCAATTATGGTGAAATTGAAATGTTCCTCATTTTGCTGGGGAGCCCCAGGACCGTCCTCACTCACTCACCCTTGGTCCCCAGATTCCAGTTTGGGAACCACTGTTTTAAACCAGATAATAGCAAATACTGCTCTCACAGTATTAAGTTCATCCAAGTAGCCAAACAGTCACACTGGCATTGTATTATCAGTTCTGCTACATTGTGTGCAGTAATTAATTGCATAGCAAACATTACTTATTAAAACTGTGTCTTCCTGTAAACAGCACACGCTATGTTTTGGAGTTTTTGATTATTTTCTGTTCCCAATGCCGGTTTGACGAGCACTGTTCTAATGTAAAAGAACACATCCTGTTTCTCTCAGGAATAAACATTCATGTGTCTCTAGTAAACAGAATAGAAAAGCATTCTTCTCATCACGCACTTCCTGGACTCATGTTGTGAAGGTGACCTTTTCACAAGGGGGTAGAAATGTCCCAATTAAATTTTTGGGCTTGGCTGTGGGCACAGCACCACATGTTGCCAGTTTAACATTTTGAAGTGTGCATGCCTGGAGGCGTGGCCACAACGTTCAAGCCATCGCTAGGGACACATATTCTTCTTTTTCCTCACGTGACACAAATTTGATGTTTTGTAATTGGTGTGAACAGCAAAAGGGTGTGTGGAGTCACATTTTTCCAATCTGGACCATATATGCAACATTTAGACAGCAAGCTAATCCAATTTACTTTTCAAATGTCCTTTTTTGTTTTTCGCACTTTATTTGATCGTAACAGCGGAGAGTGACTGGAAAGATTGGAAGAGAGAGTAGGGGATGACATGCGACAAATGTCCCAGTCCAGCTTCAAACCCAAACCTGGTTTTTAAGGCTGACTGTCTACATTGTAATTTACAAGTGACCAAATTGGATTTGTGTTTGTGACAGTCTAATAATTTGCTGTCATTATGACATTTGTTGTCACAGTAATGACACACGCATGTGCACTCTGACTAAAGGACGTGTTTTCTGTCCAACAACTACAACAAGCTAGTAACAGGCGTTTTGCCGTTGCTCATTCGGACTGTTTTATGATATAGTAAGTGTTTTTTTGTTAGAACATATTTCTCTGATATTTTGTAGTAGGGCTAATGGTTCAGAATCAGAAAGTGTGCTGCTCTGTCAACCTCTCATGGTGGAACACAGTTATGCTGAACAGCATGTGTGTATGACTTTACAAAACGGGATGGAAGAAAAACTTGTCGTCTTTCTGGCTAAACTTCTTTAGGGCACAGGAATAACAGCCATTCACTGAAATTCAGTGGTATTTGTCTCAATGTTTAAATGGCAGTTTGTAGTATAATGTGATGTACGGATCTATAATTTACATTGACCGTCGTGGCCGAAATTATTTGGACCCTTTTTTTTCTCACACTGAATTCAACATTGCGCTCTAAAATGCCTTGATAATCTCCCGATTGCATGATGCCAGACATGTTCACCCAGTGCCAGAGGCAGCACAGTAACCCCAAAACATCACTAAACTTCTCGATGTTTTACTTCAGGGAAGGTATTCATTTGTTTGAAGGCTTCCCTTGGTTTTCTGTAAACATAGATAGTGAGCTTTACCAGAAAGCTCTAATTTGGTCTCATCTGTCCAGAGGACATTCTCCAGAAGGATTTTGGCTTGTTCAGGTGTGTTCTGGTAAACTTCAGTCTGGCTTTCATAAGGGCCTCTTTCTGCAGTGGGCTCCTCCATGGCCTCCTACCATATGACCCTCTCTCATTGAGTTAGCGATGGATGGTGTGTATTGAAACTGACCATGTGTCTGAAGGTCAGCTTGAATCTGTTTGGCAGTTGATTGAGTTGCTTACTCCATCATTATTTGATCAAGTCTTTCAGTCTCGTCCTGGGAGGTTGGCTACAGTGTCATGAGCCTTAAACTTCCTGATATCATTGTGGAAACAGGAACTCCAAGGTTTCTGGAGATGCACTTGTAGCCTTGAGATTGCCCATACTTGGTTACAATCTTGTGTCTGACCTGCTCAGACAATTCTCTGGTTTTCTGTCTTTTCTCTATGCAAACTGGTTGAATGAATGCTTTTTATATTGTCAATTCCGCAGAAAATGAGAACGGCTTCTAAAATACGCCAATAATATTGTCTGGGCCATTTTAGGATTTCGATGTGGAACAAGCTAAGATTCAGGCTTTTTAATATTTTTTTGTCCCACTGAAAAGAAATACATATTGCCACGGACACTTTGTGAACTCCTATCACACCCAATCAACAAGCTTTAACCCATATATAATTTTGCATTTATGTATTTACCACAGTTTTAGATTAGCTGTCCTAGTTTCAAGGTCAGGTGTGTAACTTTCAAGGTCAGGTGTGTGACTGGGCTGCACCAATGTAACCAACAAGCTGCTGACCCTTATTGGTCTTTGGTTTCTTGTGAATCATGAATCAGAGGGGCTTGGCAACATGTCATGGTAGCGTTAAAGTAAAATTTCACCGAGATACTCCTACACTTTTATATATCATCAATCAAGTGATGTAGCGCCATAGCAACAACTCATTAACAAGTGGCTTTGTTTCTGATTAACTAGAAATACCTGCTGCAGTTCGGTTGGTTGACAGAGTCTTTTGTGCAGAAGCATAATCGTGTGAATAAATGGTGGTTATTATCTTTATTACCTTGGACTGTGGACTTTGCTAGATTGAGGCAGCCATGTTTCACACACTTCGGTTATTTGTACCCATATTTCCTATTCAGAATTACCACTAGGAAGCTTGTATTTACAGTATCTCTCATTAGACATGAATGCATCATCAGCTGTGGGTGTAGGTGGAGAGAGCACTAGCTGAAAATATGGACCCAGAAATACAAGGCACATCGCCAATAAGTTAGTGTTTAGGGTGGATTTTTCCTTTAAACCCCTGCTCTATAGATGTTACCTAATGTTTTTTTTCAAATGCTTACACTACGTGCCCTTTTGCTGAAAGGCTTTTCCTGTTTTTGTTTATTCTCTCATTTATTTTTTTCTGTTTGACAGAATTCCTGTGCAAAGAATGTCCCAGAGTCCACATACACTTTGAACGTGTGGACATGAAGGAAATTCCTCCAGAGCCAGTGTTTTTCCGCAGGTGGCTGCACGAGAGGTTTGAGATTAAGGACCGGTGAGTCTGTATTCACATTTTGTTACATGACAAGCCCAGCCACAAAACATACCAGGCATGCATGTTGGGCTCACTTATTGTGCTGGAAAATCTTCCTTATTTTTAGAAGTCATTCTATCATAGTTGATTACTGAATGTATGCTTTTGCCGTTGTCATAAATAACTGAGTGAAAATGTTGCTGCAGTTTTCACAAATGTTGGTAATTGCACCACAGCAAACAGCCTGATGTGACCACTTGTCAAATAGCAGATTCTTGCAACTTTTTTTAATTGACTTGAGTTTTTTTCCAGTCTTTGCACCTTTCCTGGAAAGGTTCAGTTCCTAAGAGAGTTATCTGTCTTTGTCTTTTCAAAGGCTGCTGACTGATTTCTATGAGTCGGGGGATGCAGACAAGAAATGCAGGTTCCCTGGGGAAGGCCAAAGTTCTCCACTAAGCGTCTCAAAAACCTTCCCATCAATGATGATCTTGGGGGGATTGACACTGCCATTGCTGTTGACTGAGTCAGGCAGGAAACTCTATGTCAGAACCTGGGTCTATGGCACACTCCTGGGCTGGCTGTGGATGAATGTTAGTCCTTAAGGAACAGCATGAAGGCTGCCATCACGTGATGCACAGAAGATATGGAGAGATCTTTCCATTTTCCTGTATCACAACACGAGTGTTACAGATGCAAAGCAGTGTCCGATTTGGAGGCTCAGATTTATCCCATATGTCTGGCTCACTATCTACCTTCAACTGGAAGCTAAATGGAGAGAAAGAGAAATGTTTAGCTTTTTGTGCTACGTGTTCTCTTGCGTTATCTGGATTTGCAGCCTGATACGATGAGAAAACCTCAATGGATTTGTTGAAATGGATTTGTTTTCTTGAATATCCCCCTCGACCTCCACCATAAAGTAAAAATAGCTTACAAACTTTTCTTGAAATAATATTCCCTTATTAAGATTCAGCCAAACCTGTATTCTTGCATGCTCTCTCCCAACCAACCTCATCAAGCATTGGCCAGCTCTATATGACTATTGTTTTTGAGCTCAATGCTCTAAACATAACAAGTTTAGTGGCCATGATCATCCTATTGGTGGGTAATGTATCATTATCTATATTGTCTCATTGATCTTTGTTGTAATGTTCTCATCTATTAATGCAAAGTCCCATGTCAGGAGGGTTATGTACTTGGCTCATTTAAAGTGATGTTTTCCATTAGTAGAACTTTTAGCATGCAATCCCCTGTGGGAGTTCACGAACATTCAACCGCCTGGATTGGCTGCCACAGGTATCCATACTGATGTCACTTTCATTCACTTTGAAAATGTATCATAGCCCTAAAAAGCATACTTCTAAATGCATATGACATATAGAGTTACTTTCTAAAATTTTATTTGAAATGTTTTTTTAAATAATTTTACTGAAATTTGTAGTGCAATGTCTAGAAGATCCAGTCATGGACATGTGCTTACTATTGTCCTTTAAAAAAAAAAAAAAAAGTACAGTTATTTAAATTCTGTGCTACTCCGAACACACATGGCCACTATAGATTCCTCACTCAGTTAATGGCTGTTCTTGAACTCGTATTGAGGAGTTCACTTTGAAAATAAAATTGTTCTACCAAAGTTAAGTATTGCTTTAAGCTTAAAATGTTGATTTGTTGCCAAAACTTGGTACATTTGCAAAGGTTCTCCTAAGTCTTCTAAGTTGAGCACTACATTATCTTTTATAAATGCCTCACCAATGTCCGGATGCCAGCAAAACAAACTTTGTCTTTTGGTTTGGGCCTAAAAACTGTACCATTTAATTTTCTATAATGGTTTCTGTGTCTGCAGAGCTATTCATTCCCAGAATTTTTGTATGTATGTTACCTTTAACGCCATGTTACAGATTACACAAAGTATCTACCTAGCAAAATGCTGACAAAGCCATCTTGAAAGTATGTCACGCAGGTTCCTTTGCCCACAATGCCATCTGTATTATATACATCACTGTATTGTGAAATGCACTGTATGTCCATTGTTGTTTACTCTAATGCAACCATTACTTTCTCCACGAGTCACTTTACATATTCACCCTCTTAGTTAGTTTGAGATATCGAATGGGTCGTCCCCATTTGGATGGAAAATCTCACGGTTTTTACATGTCACTGCAATACCTCACTTGAATAATCCTTGTTTTTAAATGACCCTTGTCAGCCATTTTATAGCCATTTTTATCCTGTGAAGATCAGATTGTAATTCATCAGGAAATTCTGTGTAGACAGTATTTAAATGCCAATTGTTCCCATAAATGTGTGCCTTCTATTTGGAGGAGTTGGTTCTCAAGCCTCATCCAGAGGACCACAGTGTTTCCCTCCACCGGATGACTGCATGGGAGCTCTCTGCTGGATAGCACTGGAACTGCTGTTCAAAGCAACACGGTCGAATTGTCTACAGTTCATAGTGGCTTATTTTGTTCTAAAAATGCATTGATTTACACTTTTTGAGGACTATTACTGAATGACGAATCCTTTAAAGTAATGTATGTAAGAGAATGGTAAGAGTGGAATAAAGTTTTTTTTGGGGAGTGTCAAGGGTTCTGCTTATCATACTACAGTAATACCACAGTCAGGCACTGTATTACTCATTTATTTTTTAAAACAAATATGCTAAGCCTCAGGTTAGAATAGGGTCCTTTATCTTTTGCAAATCTTTAAAGGGTTATTTGACAACTTTGTATTCCAAGTTCTCAGATGCAGAACTGTTACAATACAGGCCCCGTAATGGCAGACGGTACCAGTTATCCTGATTCAGTCTGTACCAACCCTCTGAATGGAGGTGTCCCAGAAATGTCACTTAAAATGCCACAAACCTTCCTGACTGGAAGGATTTCAGCTGTTTAGGTTGGGCTGCCAAAATCAATCTGAAACTGCCTCTTAAAAATTGATAGATTTTTGAAGATGCAATAACTTAAAATGCAACTGCTGAAAACAAATTCTAACTTTGGTGGTGTCTTCATTAAACATCAATGATCACATAGCCTCAGAGCCTAGGCCTCCATTGTCTTACTGTAAATTCTACCTGTTCAGGACTTCTCTTTCCATATTTAAACTAATGGATACAACCAACCTTTAATTGTTTTCTGTAAGAAGACAATTTTGTCCAGGAGGCTAGGGTATGGTAACTACCATATTCTGTCGTTATTAAAGGATACCACAGAGAAAGAACTTGGATCTCTTTGGTCCTGGCCTGGTGTTTGAGAATTAACATTACTCAAGGAATTAGCAGACGCAGTTAAAATCCCATTTCTGATCGGCTGCGTTACATTCACTGACGTTGTAAAATATACGACCAACGCAAACCGCGGCACTCATTCATCTACTCATGGATACTCATCAGTACTCAGACCGCTACTTATGTGTCGCTTAGCAAGCACTTTGTTTAGCTACTGTGCAAGACATATATTGCTTAGCAGAAGAATAACATTACATTTTTTGAATTATCGCTAGAAATGAAAAGGCTTATTTTAAAAAATGTGTTCTTTCTGTATACAATGGTGTGTTATACTTCCGTTAAAGCAATAAGCCACTCTACACCGTACTGCCGCCTTTCATCTAATCTAAATCCACTGGGTAGGGCGGCGTATCGTAGCATATTTGTGAAATGCGCCACTTTTTCAGATTCAGCGAATGTAACATGGGCCACTGACCATGCGCATTACAGTTTTGCTAGGAACAAGGAAGTGGACTAACAGATCGAGTGCTGTTTCTCAGTCGTTTGGGTTTATACGTGTATTTGAGTCAAGGTATGTTATGCGCCAAACCGAATCAAAGACTTGTATAATCGATTCTACACAAGCAGTAATTTCTTACCGTCCATGTGGACGCTTCCTATCTATTACCCCACAGTTTCTCTGTATTCTGGTTCTTGGTTATTTGTTCATATTTTAGCTACTAAGGAGTAACAACGACATCTTGAGGCCTTTCGGGCTACCTTCTTACATACTAACGTACATACAGGGATGGAAAGAGAACTAAAATAGCCTACTCAAGTACAAGTAGTTACTTTGCTTAAGTTTTACTTTTAAGTAGAGGTCAAATTAAAAAGAACACTGTAACCCCGAGTAAAGAGTAAACATTCAAACATACTGAAGTAAAAGTAAAATTTCTAACTTCAAAAAAAGTACAAATGCATAAAAGCTACTCGTTTACAGCAATGAGAGTAATTATATTTCATTACTTCCACCCTTGATTACATATAAATACAGATAATATATAATTAAATATATGTAGCAGACCTATATCTTAATTCAGTCCTAACATTCTGGAAATGTGATTATTTAATCTAAGATATTAGTTCAGTCGTCCAAAAAACAATGGATCAAAAGCATGCCTTACCTCCTGTGCTTTATGTTTCTGTTCTACAGCTCTGTGATGGCAATTGACTGGCTTGGATTTTGCTATGCTGCAGCCATAGCCCTTGGAGGTTTTATGGGATACAAGAGAAAAGGTTGAACGCTCATTCTTGATAATCTTAATCCCTAACCCACCCACCACTATTTGGACAGTAAGATCAACTATGGAGAATCAATAACCTAGGACCAAGGTAGCAATCCTAGCCTCATGGTGAATTTGTCACCAAAAGTTGTATCGTGATCACTGTCATGTGTGTGGCGCCATTTCATTTTTAGGTAGTGTGATGTCCTTGATAGCTGGCTTGTTTTTCGGGAGCATGTCTGCTTATGGTGCTTACAACATCTCCAATGACCCAAAAGACATCAAGGCCTCTTTCAGTGAGTATGGCTGAGCCCATTGTAATATCCTGATTCTCAGCTGTTGATAATCAGTCAGTCAGTGAACTGGTTAAAACTTCTGGCTGGCACCTTGAGAAGATGTTCTCCTCCTTTCAGTTGCCTCGGGAATCCTCGCAGTCGTGATGGGAATGAGATTCAAGAAATCTGGAAAATTAATGCCTGCTGGCATTATGGCAGGACTAAGGTCAGAATAAAACCCAGAAATGTGTGTTTGACATGCAGCATATGTTATTGATTACATGGTTAAACATTTACAGGGCTTGTGAAATGGCATAGCACACAATTACACACTTGGCAATTTGATTGTTTTACATTTTACTGTCTCCTTACAGTTTTCTGATGGTTTTCCGACTGCTGTTACTGATCGTGATGTGATTGGAGAAACAGAACTGACCAAACCAAAGGAGCAATGCCACCACTAAAGATAGGCCTCTCAGCCACACTGTTTGTGTCTGTCTCTCAAGGATCAAGCCTTGTTTAAAAGGAAACATCATTCCCACCTAGCATATTAAAGCAATTCTGCTGTTTTGTATGATAACTTACCTTTCATGTGAACGCTAAATCCTGCAGCAGCTACCAGACGTTTTTAAAGGTTCGCTATTGAACTTCTTGCAGTAAATCCCATCTGATGTGCTAACGTAAGTCAAACTAAATGTTTACTATGTTTTATGTACAGAAATGGCCAGAGCATATATGTTGATTTTTATATTGTATTACTACAGAATTATACACTGTAGCAACAAAGCTGAAGTACCTGTGGATGGTGACTGTTCAGTGGTCTTTACTACAGTATACAGTAGAACATTTTTTGTGAGCTGCTTAGATATATTCAGTTTACTGAAAAAAGGAACAATTCTTTATTCTCGCTTTAAAGAAAGAGAATTGAGCTTTATATGCTTCAAAGTTTGTGATTGTCCAGCCAAACTGAATAAATTGATGTGATTCTCAAAATAATCTGTTTTCATGATTTTTTTGAGTACCAGGCCTGTTATATTCATGTCCCATTAAAGAGACAGGGCTCGTTGTTTGGTATGGAACAGATAGCTTTCCAGTTAAACTAATACCGCCTAACATCACATGGCAAAAGTCAAGTCTATTTATATAGCCTTTTATCACAAACAAGCCTCAAAGAATTTTACAAGCTGATAGACAAGTGAGTTATGAGACACAGACAGTCAAACTTTATTTAAACAAATATTCAATTGAAACATCAACCAACCACCCATATGATGTATTGATTATGTAGATTTCTTATTTGAAAGCATCATTCTATCCTACTCTATTGATGTTTTTCATTGTGCCATAGCTCGTTAAAATATTAGAAAATATTATATTTGGTCCACATATTGTACACATTATCCTTGCATAATGAATTATCCACACTGTTACTGTATGTGAAGAATGAATGCAATCTTTTACAACAACCCTTACGTTATGGGCTTAATGGTAATGTAGCATTGAACACTGCCACAACAGTTTTTACATAAGTTTCATCTGGCTGAGGCTTCCTCTTACTGCCTGGCTGCAGGAACCGGCTGATGGCAGGGAGACTGGTCATCCTGCCCTGGAAAGCCTGGAAGGAAAGCCAAGGAAAGTCTTTAAACACGACATTTTACATTTTGTCTGTATGTGGCTATCTAATTTAGGTTTGTGTAGTTTTGAGTTTTCAGCTTTTTAAGCTTCTTATTAGGCTGCCATGTTTTCATTCCAGGGTCAGTCAATATAGACAATACAGGTTTATAAAAAAAGAAAAATCTGATTTTATTTTTTGTCCCTTTATAAACGGCCTGGAGCCTACCTTGATGTTGGGGAACTGGGAGAGAATTGCAGGAAACTTCTCCTCTAACATCAGGGAGCATTCCAGCAGCGCTACATCTGCACGGCTCAGTTTACCACCAACCAGGTACATGGCGCTGGAGAGCGCCTGGAAAATGGGTCACAATGACGATGTCAAAGTGGTTATTATATCACTAAATACCAAATAACAACCCTTCCTTGAGGATTGTGACAGATACGAAAACGTAGTTTGTTTAATCGCTTCATACACTATATAAATTCATAATGCATATACACCTGACTGCACCTTTTCAAACACGGGGAGGTAACGGTCTGTCGCTTTAGTGTGAATGGTGTCCAACTTAGTTTTCACATCTGCAGGTAGCTTGAAGGGCAATATCATGATCATTTCCATGACATCTATCAGTCCCTCTGAGTACATGTCGATCCTAAGGGAAAATAACATCCTTATTACATCACATTCATCTACCGAAATAAAATAACAGGGCAGGATTGCATAAATAAATTGGACCATACCTGGCACGGTCTTTGAGGTCTTTTCCGTTAAGATTGTACTTCTCTGCTATGTAATTCATGATTGCCCTTGTCTGGACAAGCTTCATGCCATCGATTTCCACCATAGGAACCTGTTGGAACATGAGATCTCCCTCTGCAGAAAGAAAGCACAGCAGCAGGTATTGTGTGCCACTCCTGCTGGGAAATATTTTCCTTGAAAACAGGTCAAGAACAACAAGCAGTCTCATTCCAGGTTGCATCATATGTGAGTTAAAGATAACAGAAATTAACAGACCTTTTCGCCACAGGCATTGTAAAATAGAGTAAGAGATTATCAATTAATTCACAATCAAGTAGACTTTTGGTACACCCACCTACAGTATAATTTCAGTTTAAAAACACCTTTCTGTAGCCAACTTACCGCTCAGAAGTTTTTCATACTGGTCACGGGTGGTCAAATGCACTTCGTCAAACTGTAAGCATGAAATTGAGTTAGTTCGTTTAGTGGTATTAGTGGTAACAAACACTGAGCGCGTGCAGCATGCTTGCAGCCTGTGAAGAATTTCCACGAAGGAAATTCTAACCTCAACTCACCTCAACTTCTGCAGTCGCTAAAAGCCAACGAATTGACTCCATTTTCCCTCTTCCATTAAAGTAATGCAGCACAACTTTTCCAGCCATGGCAATGGTTGAAGAAGTGGTGATCTGTAGGAAGAGAGGGAGAAAAATAAATGTTTTCACCTACTTCCGTTTAAAGTACATGCAGATTGAGATTTTGATCGAGAATCTTCTGACTCGGGACCTTTGATCTGGCGTTGATCGTAAATTTTACTGACTGCCCAGTTCGCGAAACGCTTGACTTAAGCCAAGGGCAGATACGGGACTGGCACGATGTGGCCAATAGAAATATGCCTAATTTGCATACCACCGCTGTGCATCATGGGAAGTATCACTGGACGAAGAAATTCGAAGTTTTTACACTTAATTCGACAAAAATGTCGATGTACCTTGCGTTTTATAACTACATTAAACAAACTACAGATACTATGTAGAAAAGCGTTGGTTCACCACCGTTTCTGTGAAGGCTTGTAGCGCGTAGTGGTATATATACTGCCGGGCTTTAGATTTCCAGTTGGATGTGAGGGCGATCTGGCTGCGACATCTGTCACCCCATTGATCGCTAGGGTTGATTCGGCTGATCTGGCTGGCTAGGCGGGTGTCCCCTTCCTCCCTCACCGCTCCATGTGTGTCCCTCCCGAAGCTCTGCGCTCGGTGGAAGAGACGAGCTCCCCGGCAGACGAGCATCGTTGGTATACCAGTAGCTGCACTCCCCTGCTAGAACCTCCAAACAAGCTCAAGGCCCATTTGTAGGAGAAACGTAGGGAAGTCAAGCTCCAAGACTTCAAACACATCCAAATGAGGCACTGCACGTGGCAGTCTGCCTTACTTTTTTCCGCATTTAGGTAACATAATAATAATAACACCTAAAACTGTAATTTAAAAGATACTTCTGGTATTTTTAAACCTGGGCCCTATCTTTACATACTTTGGGGTCTAAATCTGAGGTACAAAAACCTCAGCTTGTTATTCAAAGTGTCTGACATTACAGAAAGGATCCCTACAGGGGGTCTATCCCTACAGAGATAGACCCTTGTTTAACCAGAAACAGAAGTCCCCTTGTTTAACCAGAAACAGAAGTCTTGCTCACAGAAAAGTGAGTTGTTGCAGGTAGAGGACGGTGGAAACGTGAGTCAAAGTGGGAGAGAGGAGTTTGTGTTGGAGGACAGATGTT
>OOFE01005444.1:6469-33098 GCA_900323365.1 Monocentris japonica
AAGGAAAAGGAGGCGGAGAGGGTCTGGAAAGGGCTGCAACAGTCAGACTCGGTGTATGGACAGTGAAAGGGATCCGCAGAGCTCCTTAGCCAGTAGGCCTTGTAATTACTTCATAGGAAGCAACAATGGGGTCTGCATGCCTGAGAAATCCCCAACTGCAAGTCTTCTATTGCTCAGATCAGGGCTGCTGATGCTATGAGTGCTTGTGTGGTTGAGTGAAAAAAAGAAGACAATAGAGAGAAAGCAAGGAAGAAGAAAAAGGAGAGAGGAAGGGAGGGGAAGGGACTGGTGGGTGAGTTGTGAGCTGTGGCTAGAAGCAGGGCTGGAATGCCATTGTTAGAGCTCACTGCTCTGTGTTGCAGAGAGGGACAGCTGCCTCTGAGAGACACAACCTAGCTCCCTACTCACTGTGTTTACCCCCCATCTCCCTGCAGACAGACAGGTGGTGCCTGAACCCAGCCAGCTGGGAGTCAAGGGAAGGAACTAGGAGGAATTTGGGGAGTGGCATTTTTAGGCTTCCTCTTTTCTCTCCTTCCTCTCAGAGAAGAGGGGCCTAGTTGTGTTTGTCAAGGCACCGTTCAGACGAGAACTGAAAGGCAGAGTGGTAGGCCTTAGTTCACCCTGGTGCTGCTTGACGTGCAGGAAAGCTCCAAGGCCAAAGGACATATTGAGAGATCACTTATGTAGAAGCAGCCTCGAAGGAGGGATTGCAAACCCTGGCTTTGGAGCGATGGCTGAAAGATCAGGCGAGGCTGAAGTATTGTACAGTTATGGGACTGTGACGCAGAAAGAGGTGATAGGTGAGTTGACATTGCTTTCTAAGGGAAATTTTGTGTGTCTACTTTCAGGAGCAGTTAGATCTAGGTCATGGCTTTCAGCTGTGATATTACCAATTACAGTTAGTAGAGTGAATCCATTTTTGCACAATGTGCACATTGTTCTCTTAAGTTAGTGTTACTATGTGCTATCTGAGATAGCACAAAACAGGGTTTTCATCATTGTTTCAAGTTTTTTGTTCAACTACTTCAAGACCTAGACCAAGACTGCATATGTTACAAACTGTAGACAATGCTTTACAGTTACTGATGATATACTGTATACTGATCAGTGTTCTCTGGGCCAAAGATGGGCTCTATTCTTAGGTTTGTTGTTAAGATTGTTTTTTTCTATTGCTGCAGTCAGACATAGTAGTAAAATACATAATTCAAAAAGATCATGTATATCATGTCATCATTGTCTAGCTGAAGTTATAGTTCATCAATATGAACTGAGGGATCTGAATCCTGAACTGTGAAATGTTCACTTTTTTTATAGAAATACCTGTTTCTTCTAGGCATTTTTGACAACTGGCACTGTATTTTAGATATGTAGTGTTTGATTCACTGTGCTGAGCAGGAATAGACTAGCTTGCAATGGAATTTGCACTATTTATTAAATCAACCAAAACCCACTCAGCCAACTGGAACTTCTTGGTTTGTAGGAGTGTTTATGAGCATCACATGACCCTTCATTAAAGGAGCCTTGCCTATATCATAACAACATGGGACATTGCCTATAGAAAATGTAATAGATGGGTGTTATGAAGGAAATGAGCCAAAAAGTGAAAAATGAAAAGGTAGTTTCCAACATAAGTCATCTGAAGTATCCACAGAAGAGAGCTTATACGTTCTGATTTTAAGGTCTGCTTTTTGTGGGTTAGCTAGCTTGATTTTTTAAATTAAATATTGCGTAGATATGTGTTTTTCTTAGTGCCACTGACACAGAAACACAGAATACACCAGACCATCAGTCCTTTCATTTTTCAGGCAAATATTTCCCCTCCAATTCCCATTCATCAGTGATTAAATCTACGTGAAGAGAATGGAGAGCTTTTATTCAAGAAGCACAGTGAAGTCTCAAGGTTAATAGAGGCTGGTGCAGGACAGACGTGGTTAGTAATAGCAGGCTGGTTCCCCTCAGTGCAGCATCTGAAATAAAGTGCCAAGAATAAAGAGATAGTGGCTCGTAGTTTGTGTCGCAATGGTTTGTTCTGGGCAGTGTCGTGTCTCAGTTCGCTGACAAACAGGAGTACAGAAAGCTTAATGGTGGCAGATTTAACCTTACAGGTTGTATGGTATTATATTATTACATTACTATAGGCTGAAATGTGTCTGAGGTTACCAACTAATTGGACAGGAAAGTGAAATACAGATTATTGCTGTTTTTTAAGCAATGTTTATTTACCATGCATGTCAGTGTTTCTGGCAGTTGTGCATGTAATCCTTTATGTGCTTGTGTACAATATGACAGATGTACAGCATATCATTGGCAGACAGAGATAATCTGTTTGACCCACTGATACAGTTCCATGTAATAACATCTCTGCCATCTCAACAAGCCTAGGGCATCCACCGATGTGGGAGTTGCCTAATGTTAAATAATAAAATCAGTAAATGCATTTGAGCAGGAAGCTAGAATGTCTTCTAAAATATGTACATTCATACAAACAGACACACACACATACAGGGATCTGAGTCCCGCTTACACTAGACATCTATGTCTGCCATTCATTTCCCTGAGCCATGTGATGAATGACCACACATATGATCGCTCGTGGACTGCACAATCAGTTCTGCCCTGCAGCGTTAATCACTTGTATTCATTTTTCTTCCGTGCCATTAGCTTTATTGCAATTTTCAGTCATAAAGTCAAACAACCTCAGGCTCTACTGGTATATTTGTATATAGAGGACAGGAGAAACATAAAATGCCAGTGGATACAGAACTTTACATATAGTATAGATATACTGTGAAAGAAGTTTTATAATGCAGTCTGTTTCTGTCAATGGTTTCTGCTCTTCTTGTACGCAGTTCATATTAAACTGTTATTATGACTCATTTTTTCCTCGTGCTGACGTTAGACCGAGGATAAGTAATTACACCCTCCTCGTCTTGTGAACGTCTCCTCATGCCTGTCTTGCCCTCTATCCATTTCTTTCACCCTCTCTGCAGGTTAAGTGGTTCCTGCGCCCCCTTTTCCTTTGAATGTCCCTCACTATGGCCAAGCGTGAGAGCGGCAGTACCAGCCCCGTGGTCAGGCAGATAGACAAGCAGTTCCTGGTCTGCAGCATCTGTCTGGACCATTATCACAACCCTAAGGTCCTCCCCTGCCTACACACCTTCTGTGAGAAGTAAGTTACACCTACTGAATAGCCATTTAGGCCCAGAAATTCACAACTATCAAATCAATCATCTCTTTAACTCACACACAATGCTATGTTACTTGATTTAAATCGAAGATTCAATACCAGCAGCAGTGAGTTCTTTAACTGAGATACAGCTTAAGGTAATATTTAAAGAAATTTCAAAGTTATGTGCAATGGCACAAAATCACTGAACTCGCGCCAGGGATTCCCTCATCAGTGTGGCCTCTGTATGATGTAAGGCACCAACAACTGAGCTTGGCCACAGGAAAGCAGAGAGCATTCTTGATGGCACAGCACTGCTGGCAGCAAGCAGAGATTTCCACCACTCTGCTGCTCTCACATGACACAGATACTTCAGTTAAAGTTTTTCCTGGTGCTCTGTATTACACCCAAGCCTACCCTCCAGCATCTCATCAAGTCTATAAAGAGATATGCTAGCATTTTTACTCTTTGTTGACCCTGGAATTGGTGCTGTCATATAATTACAACCCCCATCTCATCCCTGATTATTGCATCTTGTCTTTGTGTAGATGCTTACAGAACTACATCCCTCCTCAGTCGCTAACGCTGTCCTGCCCAGTGTGCCGACAGACATCTATCTTGCCAGAGAAGGGCGTGGCTGCCCTGCAGAACAACTTCTTCATCACTAACCTAATGGAGGTGTTACAGCGGGACCCAGAGTGCAGCAGACCTGAGGCCTGCAATGTTCTTGAGTCGGCCAGTGCGGCTGCAGCCTGCCAACCCCTCTCTTGCCCCAACCATGAGGGCAAGGTAAGCTGGACTGAGAGTGTCATGTAGTGGTTTAGATTTATCAAAGTTCAACAACCAAGCAATGACAAAACAGTATACCATTATAAGATTTGAAATTAAATATTAATTTCCTATATGTGGTCGAATCTTTTTGGAGGACTGACCCCCCCCAAGAATATCATGTTAAATTTTCTCTTGCTCCATTGCACCCTCTACAGGTGATGGAGTTCTATTGCGAGTCATGTGAGACGGCCATGTGTCTAGAGTGCACAGAAGGAGAACATAGAGAACATGTGACAGTTCCTCTGAGGGATGTGCTGGAACAGCATAAGTCAGCACTGAAAAATCAGCTGGACACTGTATGCAACAGGTACCATTTCACGTGCTGAATAACATCGGAGAGTGGAGAGTCAAGGAAGTGTTAATGGATAGTCCATGTATGTTATTTTTCTGGGTAAAAGTTTCTCTCTGTTCCCAACTTCTCTTTCTTTACTGTCTTCTGGCAGACTACCTCAGCTGACGGCTGCCATTGATCTTGTGAATGAGATCTCCAAGCAGCTTACGGAGCGTAAGAACGAGGCAGTGAGTGAAATCAGTAACACTTTTGATGAGCTAGAGAAGGCCTTACATCTGCGTAAGACTGCTCTCATCACGGAGGTGGAGAACATCTGCAGCACCAAGCAGAAGGTCAGGGTGCTCCCCAGAATGCTCTACTGTTTTCCTATGTATTTGTTTTACTGGAAGGGTTGAAAAGTGCTATTATGGAGAGCCACATTTCAGTGCAAAAACCGCTGACTGGCTGCCTCTGCCTGATTGTGTGTTCATTAGGTGCTTCAGGCCCAGCTGGCCTCTTTGCTGCAAGGCAAAGAGAACATCCAAAGCAGCTGCAACTTCACAGAGCAGGCCCTGAGCCACGGCAGTGCCACAGAGGTCCTGTTGGTTCAGAAGCAGATGGGTGAGCGGGTCAGTGCCCTAGCGCGACACACCTTTCCTGAGCATCCCCATGAAAACGGACATCTGGAATGTCAGGTAGAGACGGATGGCTTGCGGCGCTCCATCCAGAATCTGGGGGTCTTGATTACAACAGGGGCTGTGGGCCATACGAGTGTGGCCACTGGTGAAGGCCTGCGACACACTTTGGTCGGTCAGCACACTTCCGTCACGGTCACTACTAAGGACAAGGATGGAGAGCTGGTGAAGACTGGCAATGCCGCTCTGAGGGCAGAGATTGTCTCTGCCGACGGAGGATGCACCGAGGCTGAGGTGGTGGACAACAAGAACGGTACCTATGAAGTTGGATATGCCGTTCGCTCAGAGGGAGAATTCACCTTTTCCTTGCTCCTCTATGAACAGCCTGTGAGGGGGAGTCCGTTCCGCTTGCGTGCTGTCAAGCCGTCAGACGTCCTCCAGTCACCAGATGATGTGAAGAGAAGAGTGAAGTCGCCCAGTGGAGGAGGGGGTCATGTTCGGCAGAAGGCTGTGCGCAGGCCCTCCAGCATGTACAGCACCACCAAGAAAAAAGAAAATCCCATTGAGGATGAGCTGATCTTCAGAGTGGGTGGGTGTACAGCTGCTAATGCATCAGCCAGTTGATAACTATGTTCACTGGGCTGTAGGAACTCTGCACCACATTTGGTTTTTTTCACCAGAAAACATGTGTTGGGTCTCTTATGTATCAATAAAATATTCACTTTTAGCCCTCAACCCTAGATTTTTTCAAAATGGTAAAACAGATTTTCAGAGCACTTTCCAAGTAGAAATGATAATTTAATACAAATCAAAACAACAAATTTAAGGTTACATGAACTATGTTAATTCTTTTCAACATATCCTAATCCATCAAATACATTAGATGTGCAAATGGTGGCAGTACAATCTTGGCAGGTCTTGTGTGAACTCCCATACTCCATTACTCCCATACCTTTACTTAAGAAAGTATGCACTCATTGAATTATAAGGTGGTTTAGACAAAAGTGTCCTCCAAATGTTGTTAAATGGAATATCTGAAAAAGCCTGTTCATGTTCATATTCTGTTGATTTTACAGGAACAAGAGGGCGAGACAAAGGAGAGTTCACTAACCTACAAGGCATCTCGACATCCAGCAATGGACGAATTGTTGTTGCAGACAGCAACAACCAGTGCATACAGGTTGTTGTCTACCACTCCACTGAGCTGTAATATTGAACAAAAAAAGATTGAAGTCATTGTTTGTATTTTGGAGTAACTGAAGTGCTCTTTTCCAGGTATTCTCAAATGATGGGCAGTTCAAGATGAGGTTTGGGGTCAGAGGTCGTTCACCAGGGCAGTTGCAGCGCCCCACAGGGGTCACAGTGGACATGAATGGTGACATCATCGTGGCTGACTATGACAACAGATGGATTAGCATCTTCTCCTCGGATGGCAAGTTCAAGGTGAAAGATAACAGCAAGGAAAAGCTGATTTGCTTACTTCATGCACTCTTAAAACGTGTGCCCCTGAATGACCTGTCTTTCCCTCTGGCCCACGCAGAACAAAATAGGGGCTGGCCGTTTGATGGGACCCAAAGGTGTGGCTGTGGATAAGAATGGGCATATTATCACCGTTGACAACAAGGCCTGCTGTGTCTTCATCTTCCAGTCAAATGGGAAGCTGGTGACTAAGTTTGGAGCCAGAGGAACATCAGACAGGCAGTTTGCAGGTACTGCGTACTATTGAGTACCAATGATCATTTCGTTAAGACCGATGTCTCTAAAAGGAGTGGGTAGAGGTGCGTGCCGAGCGCTGCCTCATGTTTCATACTGTACAGGAATGTTCATTGGTGCAAATTTCATTGATGTATTAGCTATTCAGTGAGCAGCATGATTCTCCAAATGCTTAAATTTAGCATCTGACTAATATTACATTTGTAAAGACATCGCATATATATATATACTTTATATATAGCAAAATTGCATGTAATGTTCTAAGGCAACTATTGCATGACAAAGATGGAATGATCCTTGTGCTTATGCCATTGCTTCTCACTCAGCATTTGGGAAAGAGTAACTAAGAGGATTTTATTGCATTAGTGTAATCCCTCATTGATATGGCGTCACTTGTTGCACAGAAATTTTGTCACATACATGCTCCATTCTTTCAATTTCATTTCTCACTTTGACCTTTTCTTTTCTTTTAGAAAAAAGTGGTGCAAACATTGCACTGGAACAAAAGCTTAGTAAATCTGGCCCTGTTTTCAGTAAGTAAGAATTAATTCACTGTCTCGAGTGTGAACTTAGAAACTCATCTTTACTGTACAATGCTCCCTCTCTACTGTGCTCTTTTTACATGTTCATATAACAGCTCTGTCTAGTCAAGTTTATAGCCTGGCTCGCAGGGTCTCTTTGTGACCAGTGTTTTCAAAGTTTCTTGTTTTCAAAGTCCAAAAATAGTGTGGAACTTCCTCTGGTATGTTACAAAGCAGAGGGTGACTCATCTTTCCTCTCTTTCCTACTCTGTGCCCTCGGTTGCTTCCAGGTCCTCACTTTGTGGCCATTAACAACAAAAATGAAATCGTAGTTACAGACTTCCATAACCATTCAGTCAAGGTATGGCTTGTTGTGTGAGTGTTGACCTTCGAAGTATGTGTGTGTTCTTTATTACAAAAGGTACATCAAGTTGTTTTCTGTGACTCTGGGATTATGACGAGTGAAACTAATGACTAGTGAAGCTCATGCATCGTCTTTTTGGTATTATTTTTGGTATTTGAATGGAGTGATGAGGCTACCAGAGGATGACTATTCCTGTTTTCATTTTTCCTGCAGGTATACAATGCAGATGGGGAGTTCCTGTTTAAATTTGGCTCTCATGGAGAGGGTAATGGCCAATTCAATGCTCCAACAGGGGTGGCTGTGGATTCCAATGGAAATATCATTGTTGCTGATTGGGGCAACAGCCGGATTCAGGTAGGCTTATGAAAAATTGTAAATAAGACGGATTTATTTCACCTTTATCCAGTTGAATATGAGATTCAAAATTGCTCACTTCTTGGTTTTCAAAGTTTTTCAGTGTTTTTTCACTAAACCTGCACTTTGTGTTGTGTTACCAACCAGGTGTTTGACAGCTCAGGGTCCTTCCTGTCATACATCAACACATCAGCGGACCCCCTTTATGGCCCCCAGGGCCTCGCCCTCACTTCTGATGGTCATGTGGCAGTGGCAGACTCTGGGAACCACTGCTTCAAGGTCTACCGCTACCTGCAGTAGAGCAGGTCTTAACCTGAGACAGCCGAGTTCACCACCACAAGCACTAAACAACGACACAACCAATGTAATACACAGGGTGATGACCTTTCCAATACAGCCTTTTGATGTGCACATCGTCTGATTAGCCATCACAGATATAATGAAGTGTCCAATCCCAAGTTTACCCTCCTTATGATGTGTATTGAAGACTGTGTTTAAAGCTGGGTGATGTAACGCCTCTGTGACAAGTTATGGATGTAAAGCTACGGGCTGAATTTAGAGGATGTGTAAAGCATTTCTGTGTTCACTGTTAATGGTATTTTAAAAACACACCTCGTGTGAGCCCGGACGGGGCCAGAGATAGATTGAAGTATAATGAGCCATAATTTGTCCAAATGCATGACGTTTTTATTTTATCTTAAATGCCTCGGCAAGAACACAGAATTTACCCATTGGTTGCTTTTACCATGAACTAGTTAGTGCTTACAGTGAAATGAACGGCGTTACGCTTATCCAGCAACGAAGCATATACTCTCCCTCGTTATGAACAACTGACATCTCACGTAAAAAATGTCACCACCATCTGTGCATTCTTTGCTGTACTGTATGTACTGTATATGCATAAATGTATATTGTATATATTAGATCGCTCCGTATTTACGTGTGCTTTGATTTTGAAACACACGGCCTTTTGGCTCTTCGAAGAGCAGCAGTCAAGCATATGGCAGCTGTTAAAAAGTGTGTTTTTGAAACGAACCCAGCACATGCTTGAAAATACGTGTCATATTTATTGCTAACGGTAAGCAGCACAATAATCATTTTTGTTAATACCTGTTGTTTTAACATAAAATACAAAATGAAAAAAGGAATTGCTAATTTATTTTATTTTATACACTAGCTCAGCATTTACAAAATTATTTTTCTAATTGATGTGCTTTTTTTTTCTTTAGAGCCTCACGCATTGTCCTTTTCCCCTAAAGGGAAAATTCACCGTGAAGCAGAATTCATTACTTCCAAAATCTTGTGAATTTAGATCAATGTTTGCGAACATGAACAACTCTCTCTCAAAGCTAGAAGCTCAAAGACCAAGATCTGTGATTTAATCTGGATGTTTTTAAAGCTTCTGTATTTTGAATGAATGAGTGGCTAATGATATGGGCTCATTGAATACTTGTTTGAACTTTTACACTAAAATAAGCTTTATTTCATAACAGTGCTAATAATTCCAAACCGGGAAATCATCTATGATGACTTTGGGAGCTTTGGGAGAAATGTGTTGATGCATTCAAATCTAGTCTGGATCCAAGATGATAGGGATGAATGGAATATGAATTTTGTTTTACAGTGAATTTTTGTTTTCACATAGAAAACAGTGTTGAAGTTATTAGATGATAATTTATTAGATGACATTTGCCAACAAACACATCTGGGATAACTGAGTCCACGCTTGCCTATGAGGATACAGTTGTAGATTATTTAACAAAATGCTGTTCGATCTGAGTTTCTGCCTGTGCTACATGAAGCCATCACTCCCAAGCAAAACCTTCTGTACTCATAGAGCTCTGTACTGCTCTCACCCCCCCTGGTGTTCATTCTGTGTAAAGTCATACAGAACCTGGTGCCACAGCAGAAAATTGACCAGGTGCACAGAGAAAGCCGCCTCCTGGTCTGACGTCATCATTACCCACACCACCGTGCAAAGCATCTGCACGTCAACATTCACTCCTCCCAGTTTGGAAATTGTCTGAACTGCTGGATGTGCATTGATTGTACTATGAATTAACATCAATCCAGGAAGCTGCCATTTTTTTATGCATCTGACCCATTGTTTGACTTGTTGCCAAACAGGAGCCCAGGCTCACTTTTTGAGAGTTGTTTGCAGCATTATTATTGGAGCCCTATGCTGTTTGTTTTACACCAATACAAACAATTTTGTTTTCTCTATGAATATGCACTGGTAATAAAAGCACATGGTTTACGGAGATAGTGTATATGCCTGTGACTATTCATTGTGCATGCACGGTTTTCAATGTACATTAGTACATTACAGTCAGCCACTGTATGCACAGGGTAGGCCTAGGGGATCTGAATCCCAGTTTAGAGTGCGCCAATGTGCAGCTCCGTACCTTCTTTGATGAAAGTGTGAGCATGGATTGACTTCACAATCATGAAATGAAGATCAATGATAATTTGTCACAGTACAGTGACACTAAGTGTGCAGGACAAATCTTTGTCCTTGCATTTCCTCTTATCCACAATCCCCTTATTCTGCATCGATATGACTATATGACATGATCATAAATGGCCCAGTGATGTTAGTTATGTTCAAAAGGTACATTCACGTTTGTGTTTATGTTTATACCCTATTCATGAAAGCATGACAGTCATTGTGGCCAAAGAGTTTTGTAACCATGGATGTCAAATTTTCAAACTTGCTCTGCAAACAATTCTATTATTTCTCATTATTACTACAGCTATGGAAGTACATGGAAAGCTTTGTGTGTGTTTTGAAAGTAATGGTGCTAGTAATAGTAAGAGTAGTAGTAATGGTGAGAGTCACTAGTCAAACTATTTCAGAAAAATCTATTGGCGACCAGACCAAGAATTTTGAATCTTCCAGTTTAAACCTTATTTGATGTTATTACTCCTCAAATGAGGAGTATGCTTCACTGGGAGAAAAAAGTAATACATATTTTATGGAAAAAATTATTTATTTGCAGACCACCTTGTGCTTCTGGCCTATGTTACAAATACTTAGAGCACATATGCATTTTTGAACAATGACCATTCCCAAAACATCCAAATGGTATATTTCTAAGTAATACATATGTATATACATACATACATAAAACAGGCTTTAAATGTAGTCAACTCAAATCATTAGGGTGTAATAACAAAACCCACAGTACATTGATGCAGTGTCAAAATCTAGATTAAGCAAATATACTGTGCACCAAAAAAATCACACATGGGGTAAACATTTCACAAAGGTATGATATCATAGGTTGCATAGAAAGTTTTTTTTTCCTCAAAATGAAATGGCAAATAAACTTGACATTTATAAGGTAGCGAGTGTGAAATCAGTGTCTATCTTAAGTTATAGTATGAGGTAATCCACAGAGATACTCAAGGTCCCCGGACCTTATGGCAAGCAATCCAGTGCCTGGACATGAAAAAACACTGTTAGTTGGATAGTTTGTATGATGTTTCTTCTTATGGGCACATTGTTTCAGTGAAAATGTGGCACACATATATGTATATATATTGAAATAAATGATCAAACCAACTGAAAAGTAGGTTCACAACAAAATTCAAAAGCTAAGGAAAATGATATTAATCATGTATTGTTGGCACGAAATAAGGATGCATCAAAAATAAATAAATAATTCTGAAACTAATGAATCATGGAGAGTATCTTTGACATTAAAAGCGATGATTGTGGATAAAAAAAAATTCCCTTTAACTGAATTTTGATCAACTTATTATTATATGGTATTACATGGTTTTAAAAAAAAATGATGCAGCACAGTCAACACATAGCCCTGTTGTGAGATGGACAGGGAGTCCCGTCTTTCTCTACTAAGCTACAGTAGTCAGCACTTACAAACTGAGCGTACCAGTTGTGTAAATAGCGAAAATAACTGCTGCAGTATATAGTGGATCTGGAACCACTACTATACTACACTGTACATTGCAGACCAGCTGTCTTGAAAATCACCTCAATACTACAGGGTCTATAAATTTCTCTTTTCTTATTTTGATTCAGTGCTATGTGTCTATTATACGGTCTTAAAACCGTAACATGTTTCAACAGCCAAATGCTATGGGGATTATAACAATAACAATTTGCTACTGCTGATAAATACTGTTTCTTCTGGAATATACTGTAAAAATACATAGTGAAACTGTTGAATTACAGTAGATTAGACACACTTTTGTCACGATTCCATTCAAATCAGCATTTAGACATTTTTACACAATTTCACACAATTATAGAATACAAAAATAAATGCATGCAAAAAAATGTAACCATGAACACAATAAAACATGTTTAAAAAAAAAAAAACATTGCTCATTTGCAAGAAATGTCTTACATACATCCTAAAACTTGAACATCCAGTGATTTCTTAGGCACGTACTGAATCTCAGGACGAATCATTTCTCTATACTCAAGACCGGACAGGCAGGGTTTTCCCAGTGTAAGCAAACTATAGACAGTGTCTTGACACAGCGAAATAAACATACAAAGACTGTTGCTTCTGGTGTTAACAACTACTACAGTATGGAAAATATCCTTGTGAAACAGCTTCTCTTGGCCTACTCCAAAACACCAAATACCGTGCACGTTAAGAGGCATCTTCTGTAGCACCTTTGGAAACATAATACACATTTTTTTTTTGGATCAAGTGGCATTCAAAGCAAAGCAACAAGTGAGTGCTGACAACTTGACAAGTGCCTTTAACAGATACTCATACAGTCAGTCTCCCTGTTAGTGTCCAGAAGTCTCCCCAATGGTGGAAGTGATGCTGTATTTCAAGTAGATTTTGAATAGAACCAAAGCTCTTGTAGTTTGTGTTGTTTCTGGCTCCCTCTTCAATTGTACTAAATATGAGGCACTTGCAAAACAAAAACAGTAACTAAAATCTTGATCATCAGTCTGTTCATTAGACCTCAGAGCTGTCACTGTTACTGAGGCCTTGTGTCATCATGGGCTCTGTGCTGCCGGAGCCTTTGGGTCCCTCCTTCTTCTCCTGCTTGGACCGGACGAGCAACACCACCACAACGATGATGAGGACTGTGAGGAGCAGTCCAACAAAGATGCCAATGATCAACACTAGATTGTCGTCACTGCTGTCTCTCTGGTTGAGCTCGCGGGGCACGATCCCTTTGGTGGAGATCTCTCTCTCTGGGCTGGTCCTCCGTTGGCTACTGCGGTCCAGTGCTATGTGCAGGATGTTGGTGCCACGGTTGTTATTCACGCCAATCTCCTCTGCAATGTCCGGAACCTCATTGGCTGATCTTCTGGTGCGAGACCGGCCTTTTGGAGCCAGGGCGGTGTGCTGGCTGACCAAGTGGTACTCCACGCTTCTCTTCCCTATGCCACGGTTAGCGTTATCCCGAGAACGGACAGTGTAGATGGTGTGGATATACCATTCTCTTCCTGCAGACACCTGGAGAGAGGAACGTCAGTGTTAGCCATTAGTTTTACAAATGATAGCTCTGGGTCATTTTTAATGGTAGAGTACCATGCAGAGCACCTGCTACTTTTGCTGAGCCTTGCATTTTGTAAGGCTCAGAATAATCCACCCTAAAACACTTAAATACTGTTAAAACAGCTACTGGGTTATACACCTTACATTTCCTGGCCTACTTTGTTCATAGGCACTGTATTTTTCTTACTCTGGCAGATGACTGGCCAAACGTAGACAACATGACACCATGTCAAGATGTTTCCAGCACAGCTACAATGGATTTTGAGTATTTTTCAGCTATCTAACGCATCAACAGTAAACATCAGGTTTTGTTGTCAGCCCCGCAGAATCAAAGAGCAAGGGCTTCTTTATAGAAATCCATCGAAGAAGAGACAGAGATACCAATTTCTCCACTGTCAGTAGCCTCAACAGACCATAATGCAATGCAGCCACAAGACGTGTTGCGTTTTGAGTAAGGGGCACAAAAGCACTAACTGAAGTAGATCAGGCAGGTTGTGGTGTCAAGGTGTGGCTGTGTCTCCTAAACTCAACTTACTGACCTGGAAGAGTGCAGAGGAGTCCATTCTGAAACCATCTGAACCAGGTTGTCTCACTAGAGCCAACGCCCCTGCGTCATCCACTGCCAGGAAGGCGTTGAAAGCTACATTACCAAACGACCGGGCCTGGGTCTCAGGCTGGGCCTTATCCTAGGGTGAGAGGTTGAGGTATGGAGGAATATTGAGGTTGGATTGGACGCAATATCAAGCAGACATGACATTATGAGAGATATATTTATACTTACAATGATCTTAAATCTATAGAGCAGGGATGGAGCATCAGCCAGACAGCCAAACTCAAAGTTGTTGGGGTTGTATTTAGGGACATATCCGTCAGCTCCAGTACACAAGAATATTTTCTCAATGTTACAGATAAAGGAGTCCCCCAAGTTCTGCACTGGATCCACCATCACTCGCCCATAGATTATATCCCCTGAGAAAAATGTGTGTGTTTTAGACACTGCAGTACGCACATAGCACACCACACATGCATTAACTTGATGGTTCAGTTGAAAGTACTTTGAAAAAACGTCTGGATTAAGTGCACTGGTGCACCTCTCTCAAAGGTGAATTTATTTTACTTTGTCTACAACATGTAGGACAAGATGAAAACCCCCGTTAAAATCACTTTCCTGGTGTGTTCAAGCATGTTGTCTTTGTAACAAGATGCGTATCTGGCCTGCCTTACCCTGTGAGAAGGCAGTGTCGCTCTCCTGTCCAAAGCCCATGGAGCCATCTGACAGCCAGAGTGTCCTTTTAGAAAGCATGATCATCTGGGTGTTGAGACTGAACTCAGCTGCCACCGGGTCGCTCACCTAGAAGCACAGACACACCATTTAGAAACAGAGAGCATAAAGCCATCAAAACGGAGCAAGGTTAATCTTATAGATAGATAGGTGTATGGTCTTTATAATGCTACACACCGCAAACCTTTATGTACATATATGTGGCCACCACGTTCATTGCTGTAAATTCTCATACTCCCTTCTTCAGTTTTCACATATTTCTCTCGTTGTCATACTGTCATACAACAGTTCATCATATACAAACTGATATTTTATATTTTTATTACATTGTTTATACATACCTGTATTTATATATATATAGCACATATTTCTAATTTAGTAATACATATTTACGTAAGCAGTCATGACTGCTAGTAATATCTATATGTAATGAATGAGTAAATACAGTAACAATTGTAACTTAATCCGTGTTAGTAATCCATACTCAGTAATCCATACTAGCCGACCATATTTCCAACCCATAACGTCTACATACCATGTGCTTTAATTGACACCAGCTTACATTAATTGAAACCCACAATTGTTTCCATTCTATTTTAGTGCTATATTGTTTTTATTCTCTTATACTATTTTAATTGCATACATTCCACTTGTGTGCTTATATTCTATCTGTCTTTTTTCCTACTGAATCTTATTACTTTTGCTGCTGCAATGACCTAATTCCCCCAAGAGAATCAATAAAGTTTCAAGGTAATGTCACCTGCTGGAAGCGGATGTCTAGGTCAAAGGTAACAGGGTCTCGGGGGTTACAGACAGGGGGGATGGTGTACTCTAGGCTGGGAGGGGATGTACAGGGAACCAGCTTCACTGTATATGTCCCAGAGTAGTCACGGACCTGAGAAGGGAATGAGTAAAACAATGTCCAGTAAGAATTAGGCATGAGAAATACAACAAACATTTAAACAGACCTACAGAGAACATCATTTCTTCCTCACAGCAAAGTCAGAGACGAAGGTCCACTGCTGGATGGGCTGGTTGTAGGTGGGCTCACTCCTCACAAGACTAAGGTTAAAGGTCAAACCAGGGTGTTCCAGACACATGATCATGGAGGAGAGGGGTGAGGCTGATGGGAAAATACATTAATGAAGTTATATATTATATGTTCAGTTGCAAGTTAAATTGCTTTATTGCCAAAAAACGGACAAATGTTTTACATATTGTGATATGAAAAAGTCACAATGTGCATTGCAAAGCTGAAACATGTATTGTGATAGCAGTTATACCATCAACTGTGTAACAATATTCATAAATCAATGTCCATCTAATGTCTTAATGTATTAAATAAGGAACAGTTGAACACTTTCCTACTGTCTCAATAAATGATAAAAAAGTGAGTGGACCATCTGCTTTTTTTTTTTAAGGAAGTAAAGTTAACCTACAATAAATATATTCTGTCATGTTCAAATAGTGGAAATTTTATATAAGATATTGTGACAATATAAATTTGGAGCAGAGCATTATATGTATAATCAAATCAAAGTGTTACATGAGCATATTGATACACCCCTGTCCTGTAACATACCTGGGTGTGAAAACACAAACAGGCCTCTGAATCGAGCCTCAGTGCGGAAATTGACTACGAGACGTCCCTGGCCATTTATACGCATGCTGGTGGGGTACAGGGCACCTGCAGAAACATCACAGAGCTTGAAATCTGCTTGTTCTTTTTGCTCAAGTCAACATCACAGTCTTGAAACCACAGAACTGTAAATTTACAATATGATCAAACTGTGATCAAGTTCATCAATTTATATGAACACTTTCATATGTGATTAGTTTTACGATGCAAACTACTGTTGAAGTCTTGCCTTGTAGTTCTGCCTCTGGTGGGCTACCAATACCATCCCTCCATAAGATGGCAGTGTCGTACACAAATGTAAGCCTCAGCTCCGACTGCAAGTCGAAGTGCTGCCACCCCCCTGCGCCCACAGGAGAGTGGAAAACATAGGACACATGCAGTGGGACTCGTAGGGTCACATAGGACTGGACCAGATTCAACACCTAGAGTGAAAGCCAACAGTGATATTAAAAAACAAGTCATGCAAGTCAAATGTGTACTTTAGAGTAACTGGTCTTAGTCTTGGCATATATAGTATTATGTAAACATTTAAGTGAACATATACAATACCTGGGGAAAATACAGACAGCAGATATAAACAGGCTTGAGGTCTGAATAGCTCTTGATCTATTCCACACATTCATTAGATTGTTTAGGGAATGCAGATATAAAGGAATATATATTGGTATTACATGAAATACTTTACTTGGACTTGTTAACTGTAAGTGTAACTTGAAGTGGACAACTTAATTCCACTTGATGCTGTCTAGCTGTATTAATTACTGTACTCTCTATGGTCTTCGTGAAATCTGACCACTACTAAGTGCCTGTACTAAAATACAGCTGAGCTATATTCCAGAAGGAGCTTCCAGAAGGAGAAGGGTCCATGATGTGGACCCTTGTGTCCACATCATGATGTATTACTGTTTTTTGGTCAAAAGAAGCAACAATATTCTTTATTTAATCAAAAATATGATAGCATAATAATTTATAGCGACCTTTGGAATTGCCTCTAAACGACACTTCTCCAAACCCGACACCCAAGTGGTGAAAGTCTCTGAGGGAGATCTCCAAGGTATCTGCACTTTCCTCTGACCTGCGAGAGGAACCTGCCTGTACTGGCTCTGTGTTCGTGTGGAGACGTGTCTAGGCCTTGGGCGCTGAGAGCTCAGGCAAGTGATTTGCAGAATGGCCTTCTGACACTGCCTGCTGGGCCTTAATGGATTCCTGTGGTCCTGTTAAGCCGGGCACTAAGCCCTACACTATGACATGGCACTGGCCCCAGGTCTGCATCTAGCTGTCTGGCTGCATCTATCTTGTCCATTTAGGAGAGCACCCAGGTCACAGTGTGCCCACGGACACAGGTTGTTTTTTTCTCTTCATGCCTGACTGATACTGAAACTGAACCTATGACGCCACAGTCTATGCATCTACAGCCCCTCTTTTGCTCATTCAACAGTAACCATAGCAACAACATCTACATACAGAACAGTACAATCACTGAATGAATACTGTTCTCTTCCTTTATGGAAACAAAAAGTGTATTATTAGATGTCTATTCTTTAGGATTTAGAGGGTGTCTAAGTAGAGAGAGGGACTACATCAAAATCAAAATGTGCTAATGAATGAAGAAAGCTGTGTAGTCCGTCTTGTTCACAATGTATTGTCAAGTATATGCATTATTGAGTTCTGTCCTCTAGGTACTACTAATGGCTGAGGTAAATTAAAGTTAATTTTACTAGCGACCTGCTTTCTTGTCAAGGCATGTTTATTGCTTTCACTGTGATCTAGAAACACAAATACCTCCACATTCACATTTACATCATGTAGCTCAAGACAACAATATTCCCCTTGTCGAGAAAGGGCTGTGATCACCAGAGTTACAGTGTACGTCTTTGTTATTGAGTACACATAAAGCAACACACAACAAGAAGCTTGAATCGTATTGAACCAACATAGAGGCACATACACCTATAGAGCAAGAGCACAGCACAAACCATATTGGAGTGCTGTAGGACTTTTATTAATCATCAGTAGGTTGCCGGGTGGGAGGTTCTGGCTGGAGGCTTTTACCATGATGTGCCCCTTGCACTCCTCAGGCCCTTCTTTATCAACACTCTACCTTAATTAACTGCAAGTCAACTAACAGTAGGTTTCCAAGGTGAATGCAAATGTTGGATGGTGTGAGGCATGTGTGCCAGGAGGACAGAGAAGGCTTTAAGACCACCTCCTCACACCTCTATATACAACAGCTGTTGTTACAAAGACCACATAGTGGGAAAGACGAAGGGCGGTTTTTATGTGGCTGCTGGTCATTGACTTGCCATTTTGTCAAGATAAATAACCAGGTCCCACCAGGAGTTGAAGGGAAGCTGTGTATTGAGTTAGTTATTACTACAGAGGTTAACATGGGTCTCCAGACAAGAATGGATTACTTCTCTACAGGCTAGTATTTACTTTGGGCTCTTTAAAGGAAAACCAAGTAGGCAAGCAGGGTTTTAATATGTCTGTAAATGAGATTCATTACAATCCAGGAGAAGTTTGGAATGAAAAGGGACAAGACTTATAGGAGAGAACTTAGCGTGAACCATTGATTCTGCACTCCAATCAGCAGGAGGTCAAATTCTACAAGTCAGGAGTCAGTTCACTGCTTTGACTCCTGAAACCTCATCCCCAGAGATGACAACACAGGTCAGAGGTGAGCCGAAGATCAGAGGTAGGGCGACTTACCTGTCCATCAGTCCCAATAGTGCCTCCACAATCACTGAGTAGCTCAGACATGTCATAGTAGTTAGTGAACTCCCACAAGCACGCCTCCAAGTTGAGGTTTCTGTAGAATCGTAGTGTGCTGGATCCCCTGAGGGAGGTGCTGTATAGGTAAGGTGACGTCTCTCCAATGACCTCTGGATTTTTGGTAGCTTCAGTGAGGAAGCCATAGCGAGTCTTGACTTCATTATAGTCCAACAAGTTGGAGCAACGATGGTTGCCAACACGGGTACCATCAGGGCTCAGTGTGAGCTCAAAGTTAGACAGGGGCCGGGTGGACACTACAGGCAACATACCTTAAGGAGAATATACACATAGCAGTCAGAAAGGGGACCAAGACAGTGAAAGCCTAGAAATAGACTAGACTTTGGTTGATGATTGACATGTGAAAGCACCACAATCTCAGCTGGTCAGGGGATTCAAACCAACAACCTTCCAGTTACAAGCTCACTTCTGTAATTCTTAGGCTACAGCTTCCCTGAATTGACAGTAGCAAAAGTGACAATAACAGTATTTTTACTGATACATGGCATGTGGGTGATAGATAGTACTCCAAAATAATTCTTCTCATAGCAATCTGCTGTTCTTACCATCAATGTGAGGCATGGTGACAGTCAGCTTGATGAGGTTGGGGTGGTCTGGGTCTTCTGCTCCAGTGTAACGCAACTTGGCAGAGAAGGGCTCAGCTCCCACTGTGCCTACAGCACGGGGCTGGCACATTCCTGCAAACATGTCATAAACACACTTCAAACGTTTTGTTTCCCTAAAATCTACCACAGAAAATTATTTTATCTTTCGTTTTTTTAAGTCCCAGCAAGGACAGGATGTACTGGGGTGGGAGAGGAAAACGCAGCCAAAAACTGCTGATAGTGTTGAGTCATTTCCATTAGTGGGAGAAAGATGAACATTTGAAGTTAGAGAGAGATGGATATTAAGCACTCACCCTCCTCCATGCTGATGGACACTATAGGGCTGCTGAGCTCCAGACCCTCATCCCCATCAGAGTTCACTGCCCTGGCAGCACATTGGACCCTGGAGCCGGCCTGGAAGTAGACTGAGTCCAGAGTGATGAGCTTAGAGGTGGAGAAGAAGGTATCAAAGTCCGCCTCCCTCATAGGGCTGGTGACACCGTCAGGGCCGGTGGGGGCGCTGACTAGCCAGCGATAGCGGGTCAGGGTGTTGTTGATGTTCTCACTCACACAGATGGAGCCTGTTTTGTCGTAGTCTGGGTATTTGGGATTACAGGCCTGGAAAGGGAACAGAAAAGTAAACACAAAATCCTCTCCAGCAGCCAAAGTCATTTCTGCACACTGCTGATGAGCCCTCACGGTAGTGTTGGAACTGCTGATAAAAGACAAAAGCCTCACTGAATAATTCATTGGCAGGGTAAATGAGTGAAGAGTAAAACATCAGTCTTTATTGATCTGGCAACGGGGACATACAGTGACACAGATGACAGGGTATCCAGCCACAGGATGAGAGCCCCTGGTCCTGTCGGTGTCATCGTAATGCAGCAGAGAAACCACTTGGGGCACCGAGGGGAAGGTGACATCCGCCATGCTGTTACTCTCCTCAATATAGATTATAGCTTTGCTCATCTGTTGATTGACAAGCAAGGAGAATAAGATGATGATAATTGAGAACAAATTGCCACTGCCTTGTAATGGGACGGTAATTGAAGACTTGTCAAATAGATGACATGCCAAATTGGCTTAATATTCACCTTTGTCTCCGCCACCATGTTCTCATCAGGCTTCAGGTGTACGGTGAACGCCTCCCTCATTTCTCTGACACCGTCAAATAAAATCTCCACCTCCACATAGTGCTCTGTGTCCCCTTCCTTGAACACAATTTCTGCAGAGGAACAAGAGATTTCGCAAACATTTCTCTAGCACTTAATTTATTTATTTACAGATTATTGGTGTCAACTATTGCAGCAATTGATGAGGGTGGGGTTAATGCTCTGTCCAGTGGCGTTACTTACCCTCAGATATAGGATGGTAATCTTCCCCAGAGGTGGCGGATCCATCTTTGGTATGAACACGGACAACAGAAACCTTGGAGGTGTCTCCAACACGCAGCACTGAGATCTTCACCACAGACATCTGGCCACTTTCCTTAGGCTCATTCACACTGAATTTGGTCTCTCCAAACTTGATAATGGCCTCTGAGAAAGCATCAGAAAGCAGTCAGTTTAATATTACAGTATGTGTATGAAACTGAACCAATGTGACCTAATAGGAAAATGCAGCACTGTCTTGCATCATCTTACTGTCTGCATCATCTTTTATCTTGATGAGTGTCTCATTCTGTATCCCGATGGATGCCCCAAATGGAGATTCACTCTTGGGGCTTCCCAATACAAGACGGAGCTCCTCCTCTTCCTCGTGTTCTGTGTCATCAACCAGCACCAGCGCACAAGGCTTTTCAACCTCTCCTGCAAAAGGGAAGGGTGGAAAACATTTAATCCTTCATAACAAATAAACAAAAAACAAAAAATGCAATGTGTTTGAAGTTTCACTACACCACCTGGCAAGAAGGTGATTATGGAAGCATCTGTGTTGGGCCTCTCGTTGAAGTCCATCATGACCTGGGCTGTTCCCTGCCTGCTGTAGCAGCGTACTGTGGACTTGTAACTGAGATCTCCACTACGGTATACCATAGCCGAGATCTGCCCCGAGTTCTCATTCCCCGTGTATACAACATCCCGGAATTGGACCTTTGGCACTAGAACAACATAATTAAACAAATAAATCAACACCTACATAAAGCAAGAGTAGCCAGTGGCTTGTATGAGCAACGAGATTTTCACTCACAGTCAGAGACTGAGTCGTTGATGAGGATGGTAGCCTTGCTCGGTTCCCCCAGGATCGCATTCATGGGCATACGGAGGACTAGCTCAAACCTCTCTGGCCCCTCCAGCACCGGCTGGCCCAGGTCATCCAGAATGGTCACACGAAATGTCTGCATGGTGACCCCCGGTGCAAAGTCGAGGTTTCGGCTGATCCCCGCATAATCCACACCAGCTGCTCCACAATACAATATGGGTCAACAATGTTTCAAAGAACTGAGTGCTTATAGAATATAATACAAATGGAGTAGAGTACTTGAACATACTTTGAGTCTCATGTTACTTCATAATTCATTTGTGAATGTCGGCAGTGAATTAGATGAAAGGACATACCCTGCCTGTTGACGAAATGACACTTTCTAACTCAGTAGATAGCCATGAACAGTTGGTATTTGTTGCGTGATTAAAGGAGCACTGGGGGAAACTGGATACCTCCCCAAGCGCAAACAGGTTATTCATTTGCCATGCTTTGAACAGTCCGGGTTTTGAGTGCTCACCCTTTGCCCGCAGGCTTTTCCCATGTACTTATGACTCAGTTATGTGTGTTAGTGTGGGCTTGCATTTCCACCACGCTGTATATGATTAGATGCTAGATATTTAACATTATAATACAGGCAGAACAAGAGAATCTGTAAAAATGGGGGAGGACTGCCTGGGGGCAGGAGATAATAGAGGCTGCAGGGAAGGCTAGAGGAGATAGACTCCAGACTTATAGTCCAAAGCTCTTACCAGCGTGCAGAACAATCAGTATGCATTCCTAAGGCTCTGCCCTCACTCAAACCACCGTTATCCCCAGAGCTCATAATATTGTATCTCCAATACCTACAAGGCAGGGGCCCAACAGAGAAGCCCCAACAACAGCCCCAACTCCCCCTCACCTAAAACAATGTTTACATTCCCCAGGTCATGTAACCACCCCGCAAATCCAGCGTTAACATCTCCTTGGGCTCTTGAGCTCACAAAACAAGGAGCGACAGGGTGACGACTTAAGTCTATTGTTTTTCTGTGGTTTATATTTCTCCAGGCGCTAACTAGCGAGTCTGTCAGAGAAAGGCGTCTAGCAGAAACACCTACCCTCAGCAGAGACGGGATCTGTCTTTCTGGAGCGCACAGTGACAGTTCCTCCTTTGGAAAGATCAGTCCCCGTCCTCCACACCTGCACCTCCACGAAGCCATCACTCTCATCCACGTGGTAGTCTGTGTTGCCAAAGTAGAAGACAGGAGCTGGGGAAAACAACAGAGGAAGAAATGGAGGAAATGAAGAAAAGCACAGAGGAGGATGTAATGCATATCTTGTAGCTGTCTGTTTCACAACAGGATACTAGAATGCCTGATGTAATTGCTGAGTTGAATTTGTAATAGCTAGCATATTCTGTATGATTACCACTGATTACAGGAGAAAATGAGGGAGTGTTTTCATTGAAACACCAGCAGGCAGTCAACACTATAATTTTAGCTCTTAAACAATGCTTTCAAACTTCCTGGAATGATGCATTTGGGGGATTTGTACATCTCCAGCATGTATTAAAAGACTAAAAGGACCTGAAGGCAGAACTGAATTTCCTGGTCTTGTTCTGGAGAAGCCTGGTGTAGCTGGTTTTGATACTGATGGGTCTGAGAGGCAGACAGGAGGCCTGACAGGAGGTCTGGGGGATGTAGAGCTTGATGTGCCAGCCCAGGCCTGCCTGACTGCAATTAGTGCTTATATGAGCTGAAATTCCACTGCAGCCAAATTCACCCACTGTTATTCTATTTAACCCCTTCTATACTCCTTTCCTCTCAACAATGTACAGCATGTCATGGTGCTTGTGAAACGGCTGTTTAAGGGTTTGGCCCTTAGCGTATGTTCCCTTTGGGAGGTGCACTCAGCTGCTATAATACTGTAACAACTGCTTCAAAAAACTGACTGTTTATGGAGTTACACTACAGGGATTCAGCCATAGCTGAAACCAATCCAAAGAGGCAATTTCTGGCTATGAATTGCACACATTCTCATAATTGATCAAATACATCATTGTTATGACTAATAGGGACAAGCCACTACTGAGCAGCAAAAACCTTGTGCTGGAGAGAAACTGTGACCAAATAATGAATAAATTAAGCGAATGGCGATGGCCATGAGCAGAGATGTGGTTTCCATGACAATGGAACACTGCACCTACAGAATGGTACTTAGCTCTGTTCCTTGTGCAACTAAACAATACATGCATTTAACAAAAACAAATCTATACTCTTCTAACTCCAGCTGCAGATAAATTATGAGACTGAAATTCAAGCACATGAGAGGAGATTAATTGTGTAAAATTGAGGGTAGTCAAGAATACAGCCAGACAAATTGCTGATCTGAAAAAAAAGTTTATTACTTTGAACTATGACAGCATTCTGCCAAGTAATCTGAGTCTCAAATGATATTGCATATTTTGATGAAAACTGCACTGGAAAGAGCATCTCTATACTAGCAAGATGAGACAAGTTCTGAAAGGGAAAACTTTTCCCTTTTTAGGCAAAGCCTTGGGATTTGTGGTTACCCAAGCAGCCATCTCTGTGGTTGAAATAATATTACCCCCTAAGTGCAAGCAAAGGGCAAAAACTTTTATGGTTTAATCTGCACTGAGAACAAACCCAAGACAAAGAGTACCGCATCAAGAGGCTTGCAGCTGCCAGCATTATCCACACAGTCAAACCAAACAAAGCTGGTTTTGGCTGTCTTCACTGGGTCCCGTGTTGGAGGAGTAATCAGATCTACTAGCCTGAGGTTGGTAGTCTGGAACTTGGGCTCTGTTGTACTGGTCCAGTAATCAGATAAGGTTTGTAGAGTAGACAAACAGTGGACTTCAAAGCACTATGGCCCATTAACTGAAAGGTAAACCACTGGCTCCTGGGCTCCTTCAGCCCAGCCAAGACCAAGCCTGTGCTCACCCAGCCTATCTAGGGTTACCTGGGAAGGAGGCTGATGTAAGGAGGATTAGCAGATTCAGACCTTTTTTAACACAACTAGGTGTCATTCTTAAGAATTAGAAATGCAAAGTGAAATCAGAGCACTTTATACATTAACAGTACAGTAGTTGGATAAGTTGAAATATGCCCTAATACCACGACACCAAACAAAGGAAGCATTGTCTTTACTGTTCCATACGTGTGCATATAAAACAAAGAAAGAGGCACGGGGAGATACACAGGCATCCCTAAGGGCACTGTTACACTCCCACTGACTGCTTGATCACACTTGAACTTTGCATGGCATTCCCACAGCGCTAAGTGGCTTTTCTAATGGTGAGATTCAATCGAACCCTGGTAAACGCTCCTCTGCCCACTGTGTGGTAGACAAATCTCACTTCGGCAGCAAAGGCATACTGTGGCAGCCACATATTCAACAGAGACTAATCTATGAGGATACCAGCCGCTGACTGTGAGAGCCAACTGAATTTTAACATCAAAGTCAGATTCTGAGTGACTTGAGGCTATAGATTCAACTCAACAACGCTCTGCTTAAATATTTCTGGGCATCTGTTCATATCAGAATGAATGGGAATCCAGGTGGGGCGTAATGACAGGGTTCACAGGCTCCCATTCGATTCATCTCCATCCAGGATACTGCACATGTGCTGGACCCGCCCCACTTTAAAACAGCCCATAATCATACCTTTATAACCAGAGCAAAATTTACAGGTAACTGACACAAGACCGTAAATGACATGACTCTAATCCTGCTGTACAAGCATTCTCATGTTTTACAGCCCCAACCACCAAAACATTTTCCCCGGATGCAGAGTCAATATCAAACAGCAATTACCTCTGCACGAAAGGACACGTTTTTTTTCCGTACTCATCGCAGGCAAAAGGCAACGTGTACACTTTAAATAGAAGGATGTGGACATTTTTGCACAGGCTGTCCGCCCATGGGAAAATAGCATGGTTTCTGTGGACAGCTGTCTGTGCATGCCACAGCACACGCTGGGGAACAGCTTGGTGAAAGGTGCAAAAGTGTTATAAGGTTGCAGCAAGCAAGCGCTATTTACGCAGATAGATGAGTTATCATAATTCACGTCCTTGGGAAGAAGTCGGTAAATTGGGTGTCTTTTTGTACACGAGTGAGAGGATTGAGTGTGTGTTTTTGGCAACAGAGAGAGGAGTCAGTTAGGCTATCATGCTGTGTGCTTACATCTCTCTAACGGCAAAATAAAACAACCTAATAAAACTTTTTGCCCGCATGCACACATACACTCTCCCAGTAATTACCACTCGCTTTAATTTATTACTGCCCTTGAAATTTGATGCATCCTCTTGTTGTTTACTGTTTGCCACAATTTTGTGTTCTTATATCCTTTAGATTTTGGTATCCAAACCAGCTGTGGTGCAAAACACAAAAATAAAAATGCAAAACAACCAACACCAAGTGGGAGTTTTGGATATATTCTCTGTCTGAGATCAGTTACCATCAATGTTCCCTCCAAGCCAGTGGCATCCAGTCCTGTGCCATGGAAGAGTACGCAGGTTTATAATTCACCATCATATCACCAACCAAAGCTGATTTCGATAATTAGCCTCAACCAGAGAGGGGCACTAATTGGTGAAATCAGTTTTGATTGGAATGAAAACCTGCATACTGTTCTTTGGCACAGGATGGGACGACACTGGCTTAGAGGGAACATTGGTCATCACTGCTGTAAGGTTGCCTCTTTTAGGAGGAAACGCTGTCAGCCTCCCATTTATTGTCAGATTAACTTGATGACATCACAGATTAGGGTCTTCCTCAATATATCAA
>OOFE01005452.1:11420-21824 GCA_900323365.1 Monocentris japonica
ACCCCCCCCCCCAGAAATAAAGATACCAACAGATACCCTACTGTACAGACAAACAAAAAGTGAATAGGATTCACTCTGGTGGTCATATTCATCACACTGAATGGAGTTGTGACAAAAGAGTTCTGATGTGGCATAAAACAAAGTGACACAGTCAGTTGTAATGGAGCCCATGTTGAACAGCATCTGATGAGCCTTATGTGCCGAGTTACATAATAGCACTGTAACTTGATCAGCGTTAGATAACATGGATTGTTTATGTAAGACCAAAGTGCAATCCCCAGGCTTAATGAATTTCACACAATACACCCCGTCGCCGTCGTTGTTTTCCTAGTTTCTCAACTGTCTGGCAATTTAAAAATTAAAAGCCACCATGAATTTTACATCAAGAAAACAACCAGTTGAATCACATGACCTGTTTGATCAGACTTAACTCCTCATGGGACTAACAGAAAGCCTGTCAACAGCTAGCCTTGAGGCGTTTTTATGGCTTATATTTCTCTTTGGAATATTCACATTTGTACCCTAAGAGAAAGTCTTTCAAGAAGGATTTTCTCCCAACAGAGGCAGATGTTTCTCTTGGTTCACTGATGGAAGTATATAAGCTACCCGTGACCTCTGTAAGCCCCTTTGGTTTCAAAAGGTTGCATATAGCTGCAAAAATAAGTCTAGTATGTACAGATAACAATTACCAGTAAGAGTATTGAATGGGATTGATTCAGAGTGAGAGAAAAGCTCATTGTCCATGAGCTGTGAGAGTACGGCTGGCGTCGGGGCATTTGGGCATTAAAAATGGCATGAGCACAGACAACAGGAAAATGCTAGGGGCCATATGTCAGGGTTAAATGATACAGACCTGAGACCTGCAGCATTGCAATATGTCAGACTGAGCACGCACTCATCTGCGGAAACACTGCGACGACTGACTTCTCCTGTCAGTTTGTAGAAAGGATTTGGCACCAAATCAAAGATGACCACTTGAGTTTGGTGGTGAACGGTGTTTTGTGACCGGCACAGACACATCACACGGACAGCTGTATCAGTTTTCCCTGTCGTAAACGTGATCCAACGTGTCTCTTAGCGTGACTAGATCATACAGTTCAGAGCACTCTCAAGACTTAAAGCCGCGCTAGATGACTTTGCAAGTTGGCAGCTCCAAGCAGCGGCGAGAGGCAGCTGTTTGAACGTCAATACCCAGAAATCCTGTAACGTGATGTCAGTAAACTGGACCGAACACTTTGCTCCTCAAGTCAGTTCCAGCATGGTTGAGAATTGGCCACAAGTTATGGAACCGTAAGCGTGGAATCACTCGGCAACTCGGCAATAAACTACCCCTCCCCACTATGCTGCTGATTAATGCCCAATATCTCTGGGGGAAAGTTTTTGCTATCCTTCCTGTGTCATCGCTATCACAAGACCTAGTTACAGAGTCACATCCCGGATAACGAAATTGAGAAAATGTGTCTCTCTTCGCCCAGTCTACCTACCACCACGTGAAGTCCCACAACATTTCTTTTCTGTGGCATATATTCCACTGCTAGAGCATCTGATACCATCTTAAACCTGATGCAGAGACTAATCTCTATCTCCCCTGATGCCCCTAAATTCACCTTTGGGGATTTCAGTAGTTGCTGATTGAGTAAATACCTACGTAACTACGGGCAATAATAATAATAATATAGTTATTCTGTAAGAATGGCCGGAAAGGGATCAAGGCCACGACAAGTGGGGCCCATAAGAGCAATGGACGCTGTCACAAGTGGGAGTGAGGACCAGACCTAATGAAGTCAATGCCTTCTTTTCTAGGCTTGAAGATATTGGCCCTGTGACTTCGCCCCCACCTGTATGCCGTTGAGGAAGAGAAAAATAGAGTCACCATCTACTGTCCAAAAGGACCTCAGGTCCTGATTGAATCCCTGGCCATACTCTGAATTGGCAGGTATTTTTTCATCCATTTTCCAGCTGTCACTTGACCAGCAGCGTGTGCCATTTCTATGGGAAAAGTCAGCCATTGTTTGTTTCCCAAAAACTGCTAAACCAGCCTCTCTAAATGACTACCGCCCCATCGCTCTGACACCTCTCATAATGAAATGTTTTTGAAAAGGTCATTAAGGGCCACATTCTTGCTCTTACACAACATCTCATCGATCCTCTCCAAATTGCCAATCAGGCAATTTTGACTTTTCGTCAGCATTTAACACAATTAATCCCACTGTTGTAGCTGAAAGACTCAGTCAGACCTTCGGCTTGCCTGGGAGAACTCAGCAGGTGAAAGTGTCTGTGTTTTGTCACCGCTGCTCTTCATCCTCTACGCCAACAATTGTGTCAGTTGTCATCCCAACAGAAAACTGATTACATTTGCCGACGACACCACTCTCGTTTGCCTGCTCTTCGACGAGGAGGTTCACCAGGGCCCAGTGCTGGATGACTTTGTAAGGTGATGTGACAACTCCACCGAGACTAAGGAGACGCACATCAACTTTAAGAAGACTCAATCTCCCCCTCGGCATACTGTTATTAAAGATAAACCAATCCAGATTGTTGAGGGTTGAGGAATGCAAACATCTTGGAGTGTTTTTGGAAAACAAAACTGAAATGGGAACAGCAAACAGACCACGTTCATAAAAAATCGCAACAGAGGCTTTACTTTGAGGAAATTGTCCTCCTTTGATGTAGACTGTCCCCTCCTAAAACTTTTTTACAAGTCATTCATTGAGAGCATTTGAACTTTTTGTGTTATTGTGTACTTTTTGGGTACTGTGACCCCCATCCTGCCACACACACACACACATACACACACACACGCATGTACGCACACACACATACTTTCATACTTCATTCACGACTTTTTACATTTTTTCTCATGGTTAGGCGATGATGAACCATAAGTCTGGCCAGCCAGCTGGTAGTTTGAATTCGGGATGGGCTTTGGGGGTGGTGTTGGGCTGAGAATGGTGATGATGATGATGATGCTTTGGTGATGATGCTGCCGATTGTTGTAATGTAATGTCAAGTCATGTACTGTGTCGTCACCAGAATTTCCCTGTGTGGGATAATACAGTTTATCAATCAATCAATCAATCAATCACAATATACAATATCAGTACCCAGCTCTCACCCTGAACACCCAGCACTAACCCATAGTGTTTAATACTACACATTATAGAGGGTCTTCTTCTGGCCAAAGCAATTGAATAAGCGACTTCCACTGGTGTTTTGGGACAGACACAGGTGGGAGCGCCCTCAGGATAAAAGAGGCTTTATGTACACACGTGACATGGCGTTAAACAGCTCTGTAATTGGCTTACCGTTTCATGCTAGAATGTAGAACCCCCTAGTGAACCTCTGATAGGGAAGCAAAATAAATCATTGGGGAGGAAATCTTTCTGACATCACTGCATGGCAAAGTTAAGAAAGTGAGACTGTGGCCAATCCTTTAGCACCGAGTAAAACAATCAATAGTATCAAAAGTGAAGGTCATATCGATGGTGCTACACAGATTCTGAAACTTGGTTTCCATCACAACAACAAAAAAGCATGCATTCTGTGAAATATGCTCATTCAGGCTGGTTTGTAAAGGCTCCAACAATATTTTTGCTAACCTATTTGTGCGTATTAGATTTAGATTAGGTTTGTATTTCATCTTCATGTATATGTAAGTATATGATTTACATTAGGTCAGACGCGTTTTACCATACAAGGGTTAATTGGTCTAGTAGCTAACAGGCTGAGCATAGCGTGTTCTTGTGCAGACGATTACAAAAATAGTGTGTGCATCGAGGCACGGCAGCCTGCCACTACTCAGTTTACACCTTGGTGTAACAGGAGTCTGCTCTACCTCTTGGTTGCATCGTGGCAATAACATCCAGATCCAGAACTGATGATTCTTTTCTATTATATTCATACAGTTGTGTGTCTGTGTCTGTGCGCGACAGGTTTGCGCACTGCAGTAGGGTGCAGACAATATATCTTTTGGGCTGAAGCTGCCGATAGCCGATATTATGGAATAATATTCATTCACACATTCCACAAAATGATGTATTCAGCCTCTGAAACAACATTTAGACCATCATGGGACACCAAAACTCCACTAATACTAATAAAATATTTGTGCTTGTGTGTCCAACTCTACTTTGTACAGTAGGTTAGGTTGCAATACTGTAGAAGGCCTAGGTTTTGGCCATAAACGGATACTGAATAGATCAATGTTTCACATGGTTTTTGATAACAGTGACAACTTATTAACTTTCTTGTTAACTTAGCACAACGCAAATGTAAAAAAGAAAAAACAATTCCAGCACCTGACACAAGCAATGCTGAATGATGCGCCAAGGTTTCACCCTGGAGGCATTGCTAGAATGATGTGGTGTTGTGTCTCATTGAGTGCTGAGGTTATAATGAAAGAGGTGGTATTATTTCCTGGCAGAAAATAAAGCGGGCCAAGTGTTTCCGTACCATGTTGTTTATGGCGCTATCCCTGCGTGATCAAGTGCTGAAAGTCTGGGCTAGCAGCCAGATGGTTGCCTAACATTAGTCATGGCTACATAAACAGATCTCTGTCTTAGAAACCAGGGTAATTCTTTAGTTGCCTCTTTGCATTCAGATGAATATGAGACATTTTTAGGTAAGATTTCCTTTGGTTATTTTTCGATTGATATCTTGGAGGGAAACCGCAAATGAGAAGCTCACTGTAAAGTACTCCACATATTGTTTTTGGCGACGTGCGAGCAGGGTAAAAGTTAATGGGGATTTTGTTCCCTTCACGTCTCAAAACCTTGACATTTGATAAGTTAACTACGTTGTGGAGATTTGTGGAGACTCTTAAAAGAATATTCCACAGTCTCATGATCTGTATGGGGAATACTTGGAGCAGGTCCATCAAATCTAATAAACATTTTCCCTGTCACAAATTTAGGAGGACTTTCTTTAGCTTTGTAACCAAGTCTGCCACTAATTTCAACAACTATCATTTTTAGATGAAATATTATCACACATTGGACACGTGACCCTATTTTAAATAGCTGAATTTTATTTTCTTCAATGATAGAATATCATTTCCTAAATTGCCTGAGCCTAGAAGAAAGATTAGTACTTGTGTTGTTTATTTACTGCCATCTTTTTGGCTAATCATTGCAAAGATTCTCTAGGGCGCGAGCATTCATGTTCTACTCTACATAGAATAATGTCCTATCTATAAAGGCGGTCAAAGATCAGTTATTTGTACCAGATCCTAATCAGGATGAGAAGCATATACGACACATTTCTCAGTAGTAGCTGGATTACATTGAGCTTAGACACCATTCAGCTATCCATTCAAGAGTGCTCAGAGCTGTAAGATCTATTTCTGTGAAGTGTTGGCAGTGCAAACTACAGGCTTTAATCACACTATTGAATGATCAGGTAACAGTCAAGGTGGATCTATTACCTATTCACCATGTGAAGGACTCCTGTATAGAGGCAGAGCTGCTCTGGAGGAAGAAATAATCTTATTGGTTAAGTTAAACCTCAGTGGGCGGAGCCAACGGACCACAGTTTTGATTCATGAGCTTGGAAGGTCAGCAGGCTAGCTAACTAGCTAGCTAGGTAACCTAGCTAGCTATAGGCTAGTATGGCTAGTTTGAACTTGGAAGGTCAGCTAGGCTAATTGGTTTTTGAGTGTTAGATTTCATAATATTACCTTCTTCCTCTCTTTATTAAACCAGATCAGCTCTGCCTCTGATAAATGTTTGTATAAATAAAACTCCAATCTGATTTGATTTCAGTCCGTCTGACTGACTATTCCAACTCATCAGTCTGACTTCAAAATTGATGGAAAATTAACCTACCATGTTTGCCATTGCCACATATAATATGAAATCATGAAATCAACTTTATTTGGCACTTACACATACATGCAGTGAATTTTTTTCTTCGCACACCCCTGACTAGATATACACACAACTTATCACCCCACACACACGCACATGCATTTTTTCAGGTCAGAGGACAGCGCAGGCGTCAAATGCACGGCCTGTATTGCGTGGGCAACAAAGCTAAATAAACATGATAAACATAGAAACGCAGCGGTCAAATGTGATCCAAGACAAGCAGGGACACGTTAGAATAGATTTCACCTTCAAACATGGACATTGATGGCTCACGGCAAGTTGTAGGCGCCACACTCCTGCTGCATCTTTCTACGTCGTATACATTTTATTGGTCCGGTTGATTCCCTCTTTAAACATTAAGAGCCCTGAGTCGGCTTTCAGGGGCCTGCAGGCAGGAAACAGCCATGCACACTGACAATACCACTGCAGCCTTTGGTGAACAATGCTCTATTTGCTTGATAAACACGGCTATCATGTTGGATTACCGTACTGCGCTTGTTCACATACAAGTTTGTTTGCATGTTTCTATATAACTGATATACTGTATCTGCTCTTGGGTGCTATGAGTGATATGAGTGATACTCCCTAGTACAAACACTTCTGTCCCGTTCTGCAGGTTTTCTTTTCATCATCTTTACCAAGCTGTGTTTAACAAACGATGAACAACAGTTCCCTTTGTCTTGACGTGTAACTTTCTTGCGAGCACTCTCGTGCTTGTGTGCGTGGCCTAGGCTAGGAGAGCGGAGCATTACCTCATAAGCACAGCGATGCTAAGTCTAGATAGCATAGAGCGCTTGGACATCTTGCAGTAGTAGAGCAGGGAATCAGTCAGAGGGTTAACAGCAGATCTGACTGGCCACTGCAAATACCCTTCTTGTTGTGGGGGTGGAGTGATTAAAGTATGACTCTAGGCCTCACAGGTCAAGACCTTGATTGGAGCACACGTCGCCCGGCCTGAACTGCATCTGTGCGCTGCTATGACAACTTACGTAACGGGTCACCGTCCCTCCAGACTCAACCAAATGTTGAACACTAATCCCCGAATGGCAGCCAATCCGAGGGCAAAGCACGCTCTTGATTTCAATTAATGCAACCAGAGACCGCAGCTTTCTCTGTATTTCTCAGGTGCTATTCAAGATGAAGAACAAAATGCGACAGCCTCGAAAGCGGAACAAATATTTCTCTGGCTAAAGGACGACAGACGCTCACCGAGAATTTGCGTTGCAAAAGAGATGCTGGCTACAGGTTCTGCTTATGTTTTCCTAACCCCAGCCCTAATGCCCCTTATTCCTTGTGCTTTATCGGTTGCTCCCTCAGAGCGGAGGCTTTGGCGATCCATGAGAACGAAGAGGGATTTCACGTGCATAAGACATCAACATACAGTACGTCTCCCTTACCATTTAAGTCTGGTCTTGTGTAGGTCAGTTCCTAGCATCGTCCCAGCCAGCAGCAGAGCAAAAAAAATCTTAAAAAGTGAATGTAAAAAGATATTTATGTACAAAAAAAAGTCCAGAATACACAAAGAGTAGTCCACGGAGATCGTTGGGAGTCCTATAGACTCAGACCATGGTGCTCTTCTTCTCTCTGAAGTCTGAGTGGGGTGGCTCGTGGTAGGTGGTAATCATGCTGGCTGTGTCCCACCTCCCCACCGGGGCGGGAGAGCTCTGCATGACAACCAGCCTGATGGGAGACTGGGTAGGCTGGGGGTCCGGCGCATACTCCTTGGTGGGATCCTTGCCCCGGCAGTCGTACATAATACAGGATATCAGGAAGACCAGGAGCAAGATGACGTAGCTGGCGATGAGGATGCAAAGGTTCAAAGTGACGGGGTCGATCTCCTGGTAGTTTTCCAGAAAGCCCATGGTGCCGGCCTCATGCTGCGCGGCCCCCCGGGGCCTCGAAAGAACAAAGCGCCGGCCAGGGAGGGAGTTAAAGGCAGACTGGCTGGCCACAGAGGGAGAAACACCAAACGAGGCAACAGGATGACAGCAGGGCTTTCTCTCCCTCTCTCTCTCTTTCTCTGTCTATCTATCTCTCTCTCAGCTCTCAGATAAGCATGGATGCATGGCTTTGTGTTAAAAATACTTTAATCCATGCCACTCCTCCAGCCTTCAATTTCCGCAATCAGTGGCTCAGTTTAATAACTTAAGACGGGTGTAACTCGGGTGTAACTTGGTTACCCAAGCTTTTACCTTAGCACTGTAACTCTAACTGCAATACCTGCCAGGTACATATTCATTTCTGTTCTATCGTTCCATATGTGCGACACTGACACATTGAACGCCTCGGTGTGCGTGCGAGCGTGCACACGCTCATGCGTGTGTGAGCGCGTGCACCTGCGTGGTGTAATCTTAATCTTGATTGTGAGTGGGGATTGAGGGAGGAGGCCATCTGGCTAAACAGAGGCTGGAGAGAGCGACTAAAAGGCTACTCAGAAAATGTTGGCATGCAGACACGCAGCTTTATCAACCACGCAAAGGGGAGCCGGACAATCTCTTTTTTTTTTATGTATGACCTGTTAACTTTTTTTTTTTTTACAATGAAATCCGAACAGATTACGGCTGCGGTTATCTTCGTGGAGGGAGGTGTGTGAGACTCCTCTTTGTAGGCTACCAAGACTTGAGAGACAGGATTAACACAGTTGACAGCAAACGCCTCAATAATCTCTGCTGACGCATGACAACACAGGTCATGAGTGCATGTGTGCGTGTGGGCGCACGCTCACATTCATGTTTATGTGTCTGTGCACGCGTCTGGACAGTACCTTCCGAATTACCTATTGCATTTTTTTTTTTAAATCTTTGGTTTGAATTTTATGTTTGTTTCATCAACCGTGAGTCATTTGTACCTGTTGTGCCGACAGACCGACAGACAGCAGAGGGCAGCGATTAGCAACGCCTAGCAGTGAGAACAGCATCTTTGACCCAGACACTTGATGGGAGAGGGGAATATTTCTAGCCACCAAGGCATACAACACTGTAAGTTTCAACTGAAAACATGAAAAGGTTTTGTCTCTCTCTCATGTTAAATCCTTGCCACCATGATTTCTTTCTTTCTTTCTTTCTTTCTTCCAATTAAAAACACATTTAATCAATACCAAATAAAACACACTAATAAAAACATGCATATACAGTTTCACTAGATACATCATCATTTTACAAAAAACTAAATTATGTCTCCTTTGAATGAGCAGATTTCAGAAGCTTATTTCAAAAACATCCTGCTTGATAAGAAGCTCACCTACCACAAACATCTGAACCTGTTGCTTCTTAATCTTGGTGTAACTTTCTGTCGTATGCTAAGAAATAGTGTTTCTATGAGTGAATGAATGAGCGTTTCCATCAACTATGTTTCTTGCAGATTACCAGTGCAGTGCATTACGCACTTGGAGCATCACAGTGAGAGCTTAAAATAATCTTTGCTGCGTTATTTTGTGGTATTCTCCAATTGCAGCATTACCCCAAACACTGGCACTAAAATCAGCCTGAGCCATTTCAAAAGGCTTGCTCTGAACAGGCTGGCACACTGGATTTTTTTTTTTTTTTTTTGCCAAAAAAAAATACAACACGGTTTTTATAACATGAAGAAAGAGACCATTAAATCGAATTTCGACCACTACTTCACTCCGGCTTTCCTGCAGATCGAGCCAAACAGAGCAAGCTGTATGTCATGCTATGAAAAACAGGATGTTTCATGCTACCTGGTAACACTGTCCAGTGCAGAATTGCAGGCCTATAATCCCTCTTTATGTTCAGGAAACTGATATCAAAGGTCAAGCTCGGTTGGCCGTCGGCACGGTAAGTGACAGTGTGCTTGTCAGACCAATGAACAGCGACCAGTGCCCTTACCAGCTAGTCACCTGACAAAAATCATGGAAAATATATTGAATGTATTGAAATGTACTGATGTGGCTTAATTGTCAGTTTCAGCGTCAGTGTGATTTTTTTTTGCTACAGTTTTCATCCCTTCAAAGGTTAAGAGCTCCAAAAAAACGGTAGCACGCTTCGGGTCAAAGGAAAGGTATCCCATTGTGTATGGATGTGGATTCATTGTCAGATTAAGTGTTTTCTTTTTTTCATTTTGCTTTATTCAATAGTGCACAGTGAGGAGAGACAGGAAAGATGGGAGACAGAGATGGGGGTGGCACGCGGATTCGAATCAATTTATATACCTTCACATCAAAGATTAAAGAGCTCCAAAAAGCAGCAGCACGCCTCAGGTCAAAGGAAAAGCCTCGTATCTGTCCCGGGGAAGTTTGTGTTGCTGTGGTCTTGGGGCGTGATTAGCAAAGAGGATGTGTTGGGTTTTGTCTGCGTATGTACGCCGGGCCTCTTGGGTGGAGCTTCTCCCCTCTCGTATCTCGGAGATAGATCTGTTTCTGGTGCCAGGGAGTCCCGGCTGCCTGCCGTGGGACCTGGAGACAGGGGGGGAAAGATGGGAGCCCGGAGGGAGAGGATGTGTCGACAAATCCTGCGGGAGGGTCCGGTGACTGGACGTAGGGGAGTTAGGAGTTGGTCTCTTTATTCTTCCTCTCTGCCTG
>OOFE01005452.1:21844-38309 GCA_900323365.1 Monocentris japonica
TCTGCCTGTCAAGCGAGCCGAGACGAATACCCCGCAGGTTGTTTGTTCGCCAATTCCCTGTGGTGACCCCCCCGATCAGACATATCCTGACCTCAAAAAAAGGAACAAGGGCATGCTTTTCTAGAAACATTGGCATCCTTTTGACCGTTTGTTATTAAAGGTGCACAACTTTTCCTCAAAGTCTGGATGACAATGGAGGAATTATAAATATAGAATAAGTAATAAATGAATTCTGAAGAATGAAGAATAAGAAATGTTGGGACAGAAATGATGGAGAACGGATCCCGATTTCATTCCACATTCGCGATGTCGTTCAGAAAGCGGTGATCATGTTGATAGATGTGAATCATTTCTTTTCCAACATCTTGTGAAGTTGGAAATGTGGGGAGGGTTTCAGTGTCCTGATGACGTGAGCGGGGTTTCATCTTGTCTCACTGTGGCAGTCGGTGGCGAAACCATCCATTTAATGTTCCCTTACCTGCCTTCACACCACAGCCTGTACCAGTGGTTCCCAACATTACAGTGACTACTTTACTTCCACCCTTGTCACAGCACTTCAATCACAGCCGCCGTTGAAGGCTGGAGTGCTGAAAAAACATTTTGCACCGTCTTAAATAAACACAGCTTGAACACATCCCCGCCGTCAAGTGCGACCGCATTCTTTAAAATGGGAACCAGCCAGGTCTCAAGGGAGCTGTTGCTCAGTCTGAAGTGGCCCGGTGGCACCGAGACCCGCGGGGGTGCTGTGAAGTGACCCTCTCCTTTGTGTCTTCGGGCCGTCCGAGTTACTCCAGAGATGTTCCATGAGGTAAGCAAGGAGGCAGGGGTTACGCAACCAGAAGACAGCTGAGGGCAGCTCCTGTTCAGCTGCACTGCCAACCAATGGCAGGTCTGGAAAAACTGAGAGGTACAGCCAGGTGGAGCGGACTGGAGATTGAGTTTAGTATACAAACTGACATTGATAGGGCTTTTTTTTCTTTCACAATCAATTAAAACCATAGATGTGAAAACATAGAGTGTCAAAACACCCAGGTTAGCCCAATATGGGTTTTTGAACACTGATACTGATACTGAAATTGTTGGATTGTAGGTGCAGCTAGCTGATATTTGTGCCAGCGTTCAATATTTGACCAATTTCATGCTACAGCACACTAAAATTCTCCTTTGAAACCTCCACCATTAATAATACTAGTAATATTAATAATACTGATGATAGCCATGGGTGACATCATAATAATCATAATAATTATTAAAACATTTTCACACATGCTTAGTATGATCAAAATATTTCATTTGATCAAGTCAAGTTAAGGGCTTCTCGTAGACAACCTGTGTAGTATTGATCAAGTCTACAATAATGAATCAAACAACACAATCAAACAAACTGCGTTACATCCATCAAATCGGAGTTACATTACATTACATTACAGGCATTTAGCAGACACTTTTGTCCAAAGCGACTTACAATAAGTGCATTCAACATAGGTAGAGAACTACTAGTCACCAGAAATTGTAAGTGCATTTCCTTCCTAAACAAGCATCTAAGAGCAGAACCAGTGCTAAGGTAAAAGTGCAATAAGTTAGCTACCTACTTTTATTTAGACAAATGAGACAAGTAAGTGAAACAAATAAGCAGGTGCTAAGAGGAAGGGTCAGGGTAGTGTTACTTGAAGAGGGGGATTTTCAGCCTGCGGTGAAAGATGGGCAGCGACTCTGCTGTCCTGACATCAGTGGGGAGTTCATTCCACCACTGTGGGGCCAGGACAGAGAAGAGCTGTGACCGGCGTGAAGCTTTTAAGTCTGTAACCCACTAGGTTACAGACTGAGTAGTCTGTGCCCTATCTGTCATTTCACTGTTAGCCTGCATGGACCTTGGCATGGATCCTGAATACTCCTCACGCATCAAGGCCCAGGAGGCTGATAGCGGGGCACGCTGCGCCGACTGATGACTTACACGAAGAAGAAGCGGGACTGGACATGGGTGGGGCCGCACCTCTCGGACAGCAGCGAGTGACGGACGGGCTGAGGATCTCGCAGATCTGATAAAGGCCCAAAGAGAGCCCTTTCCTTCCTGAGCGGTGGACTGTTTGTGTTAGGCCGTTCTCTGTCTCTTCTTCTGGGTGTGGGAACCTACTCCTCCCAGAGCTCATGGTTTCCTCTAGTCAAGGACCCACGACCAGCCGTCATTTCATCTGGCCTACATTTAATTTTTTTTAAAACAGCGTAAAGACCAGGGGAGAGGTTTTTTACTGATATTAAAAACCTGTCGAACACAAAAAATAATTGTCACTGAAAAATCAACACTCATTAACACTGGAAGGCTTGCTGTGTTCTGGTTCTCAGGGCACTGTTATACATCTATGAAATCTTTTTTTCTCTTTTTTCTTTTGCAACACAGAGTACTGGTGGCATACTGCCTGGCACATAATCTATAGGGTTTTTGTTTATTCTTTGAGCTGTTGAGTTTGACTTGGTTTAAATCACACTCACAATTAAAAGCACGTTTAGTGTTGCAGCTCGGATTTTCACACGGGGTCCATGGGGTGCTAGCTTTAAGTCAGCAGGGAGCCGTAAAACAGATGCCCTCACTATTGTCTTGCAGAAGTGCTTGTACACTCTTCCCCAGGCAGCGCTCAGAGGAATGTCCATGGCTGATAAAAAGCAAGACTCATTGGCACCTCAGGATCACCTCAACACCCCCCCTCTCCCTCTCCTTAGCCGGGACTCATTCCCTTGTTTTTGTCGCTTTCTGACCAGGGTCCAGGCTGATGTGCTAGTGCTTTATGGGGCCGTAGATCCAGCATGTGTAGGTTACCTGACAAAATGGTGTTTTCACATCGACTGCGTTCACACTGCAGCTGACAGTGTCCCAATTCAGGTTTTTCTTCCGTCACATGTGACACAGATTTCATGTTTTCAAATCGGTGTAAACGGCTGCACGGAGTCGCATTTTTTTCAGGAACAATCTGGACCACGCGATGTGTTGTACGAAATCGGATCTCAAGGCATGCGACCGACATATTCAAACACTCAAATTGGAGTTGTTCAGTGTTGCCACAACGATAAGTAAATCTTTGGCACCTGTGGCAGCATGGCTGAGCCAGCTTTAGCACGGAGGACAACGAGACGCAACGCTGGAAAGAAAGTGAAATAACCGACTTGATTGATATTTGAGGAGACACCTCGATTCAGTTAAAACTCGAAGGTACATACTGTAACCGGAATGCGTTGGAAACAAAAACAGATGTGACATCTTTTGCTGAATTGCGTGCATGTCTTTATGTCAGTTCATATTGGTGTCATGGTGTCATAAAAAAAATGAGTAACAATTTGCACATGAGCATGAAAGCCTGGGCTGTGAACGTGCCATAATGTCACCATGGTAAAGCCAGCATGTGTAAGCAACAAGACAAATAAAAAAGCATGTTTTGGTTGCTAAGTGGACATTTTTTAATCACAAATATTGCGTTCCCAACCGAGGACATGCATGGAGGCAGGACAAGAGCAGCGTGCCCAGAGAACAATGGGACCGAGATCGAGGTTTATGAGGTTCAGGCAGGAAAATTCAACTCTGCAAAGTAGCTCAGCTGTTCAGATGAAAGGAAACCGAGTGCTGTGAAGAAGCTACTTCCCATGACATCATTGTGTTTGTTATACGACCTCTGCAGCTGTGTCAGACACACCTTCTCGTTTCCTCCCTGGACCGCTCAAATTATTTAGCCAATTTACTGAGGGAGGAGGAGGAGGGGGAGGGGGGCTGCTCATGCCTGCCAAGCTAGTCCTTGGAACACCATATATGATAACTGGAAAGACTGATAACCTTACATTTTTACCGCTGCATTAGGGGTGACCTGGTCTGCAGTGGTGCTGCTCAACTTGAGCTAGTTTTCTCCTTTAGGGATCTGTACAAAGTCATCCGTGCTTTAGTTCCTAGCGCTTGTCTCTCAACAGCTTTGTTCTGACTCAACATCACATCTTTACTCTGGTTAGTTTCAGAATTGATTTTAAGATTTTACGCATCGCTTTTGAGGCACAGCTGGATCCGACACCAAGTTATATTGCCATATAAACTGGATCGCAACCTCAGGTTCCTATTGGCTGTTCTGGAGTCTACATTAAAAACAAGGAGGTTCCTATTGGCTGTTCTGAGGTCTAGATTAAAAACAAGAGCCAATTGGTTGCTGCTAAACCTGTATCATCTTTTAAATCACTTCTTAAAACTAATAATGCTATTATGTAATAACGATTATTCTTTTGACTTCCCCCTTATGGGTATTATCGTTTTTCCATTTCTTACCTTGTTTTTACTGCTTTTGTTGTTGGTTTCATGTGCTGTTGTGCTTTTTTAATCCTCTGTAAAGCAGGATTAAAACGTAACACTGGTTGTACCTCTAAAATGGAACACCTAAATGGCATACGCGGTGTCCTCTTTCAGATGGGGCTTGAAGAAAAAAACATCCATTTTCAACTGCCCCACTGTCAAAAACACCATCTGTTACAAATAACACAATTTCAGTTGTTTAATGTACTCTTGTCAGACAATTGCGTCAGGGGTGAGAGGGGAGAAAGAGAGCGAAAAGGGGGGATCTGTAAAGCACTTTGATTAACAAACACTCCTGCAGCTCTCGTTTCCCAATTCCGTGAAATGGGCATTGCAGATTGGAAACAGATTTCCCAGAGGGTGCGTTAGTAACCACTGTAGCTTTCTGTACCATGACACTTAACAAAAACCAGCAGTCGCGGGGCGTTTTCCGACAGGCAAACGCTCGTATCGTGTATTCACAAAGACACGGTTTCGAGCTCAGACGGCGGCCTCGCGTCCCATGCTGCGTTCGCTGCCTCTCCCCCACTGATCCCTATCGTGCTGTACCGTAAACTCCAGTGGGGAGGGCGCTTGTACAAGAGGAACAACAGGCTGACACATCGGCCGTGCGTGCAGCTTTCCCGTGTTTTGCAATGCTCGTGCGTCACAAGAGATGATACAAACCACAGTCCGGGGGAAAGTCTACAAACAACTGCAGTTGTTTGTAGCTTATTCTTTTGGCAGCGATGTGGCTTTAATCAAACGATGCAGTGACAGTAGGATGTTACTTGGTCGTCTTTTCTCTCTGCGCGTTGCGCTGAAGGGACCTCTCCCCTCCCTCTGCTGCTGTTAATTACAGCTTTTAGGTGTGAGCAATGATGTAGTGAAGTTGGGGAAACTGTGACCTCCAGGAGGTGACGATCATAAGGCAAACAGCCACTATGTAATGCTCTGTGACATTTTTATATAAAAAATGTTTTTTTGCTGCTCTCTATGACCAATTGATATAAACAACAGTGATCCAACCTCTAGCCAGTTCACGAGTGCTTTTCCATTTGCTGTTCTAAACACCCAGTGTCAGGTAGGTCTCTCCTGGGAAAAATCCTCTGGCGCTCAGGAGGTGATGCGTTTTACCCTTCCAGTTTGCTTGGAATAAATAGAAGAAGAACTGGGTTGTTAGCATGAGCAGCGATAGCCACCGTGGCTGAACAGACAAAGAAAAGAGGGCCACCTACAGAAACTCAAACTTCTACAGATAATCCAAGGACATCACAGTACTGGACACACAGTTTGATTGACAGGTGACCTCTGGGAAGTGTAGTGCGCAAACACCACAGCAATGAGGCTGAGAGACAAAGATGGAGACTAAATAAAAAAAAGAAGATCTTGCAGATTACTACTTCAAGGCAGCAATTTGCTGCCTTTAGTTTGCACCACATTCATCCCCTTGGCTTTAAGGTTCGAGAGCCAATAAGGTTGCTGTAGATAAGAATAGCTTACCATACAGCTTTTTGATACACTCCCTTACCAGACTTTAGATACGTTCAAATGCGGCAACAAAGATGTGTCACGAGAAGAGATCTGAAAACTCTTCTGACTGGAATACCCTCTCCATGTTACATTCTTGCATATCAAGACACTTTATTTGTGTCTGGACTCTGGGGCTCCTTTCCCAGTGCACTGTGAAGAGACATTTCACTACAAATTCATGTCACCTGACTACAAAGCACATTTCAGATTTTATTAAATAAAAGCCCCTGGGTCCAATAACCAGGAATACGATCAACTCCTGTCAAATGGTGAGGCAGCGAGATAAAGGAAACCTGTATTTTATCTGACAGACAATAAAAGAAAAAAGAAAAGTACCATGTCGAACCAAAACCTTTCTCAATGATGTTAATAAAACTGGACAGTTTGTTAGACAGTGATACCTGATATGTCTTTGTTATGGTTGTTATTTCAAGTTGCAGTCATCATCAGAGCAATCTTTACTTTGTACAATTAAATGGCAAAACTAAGATTTTGCTTCATTCATGCACTTATGCATCCTCATTGTTAAATTGTAAGAAATTAGTATATAGTATTAAATGCATCTACTTCAATGTAAAATACATTGAACAACTAAATAGTTACTTAGTTTTCTTTTGTATTTGTTATTCTTTGTACTTTGCACAGAAACATGCTCAACATTTTAAATGTGAACATAAATTGTATTAAAAGACACTGAAAACAGCTTCCTCTGTGCATGCTTCCTGTTTTGGGACAAAACAAGGTGCTTCGCGGGGTCGTTCATGATTTATTCTGTGCGTGTAATGGGAACCAAACACTGCGGGGTTCCTTGGTTGATCGTGCTGCAGGGCGTAGAAAGCTTTCTTTTTTATCCTGTGTTTCTCTTGGGTGGCGGGGGCCACCGCTGTTCTCTAAGGGAGCAAGAAAGTAAATACCTTTTGAGACCCGATAAGTAAAACCTAAACATGGCTGACTTGAGGCTTGCACACATGTAAGCCCACCTCCACACCGTAAAACAACGAATTTGATAGCTGAAGCTCTTAACGGTTAAAAACAAAAGCTAGAGAAAAATATCAAAATAGTCCTCCTGATGATAGTGAGTTTTTCTTTTAATCCAAATCCGTGTCCAAACGGAAAATGTGTTTTGCTCATTTCAGGCAGGGTCAAACCTTGGCTTGGGCCTATGTCCATGTGTCAAGTGGGGAGTAACACTCCAGGGGGAATTGGACTAACACACTCTCCAGCTCCTAAACCAGCCAGAGCCCCAGACGAACTTCTCTGCTGCCTCACTCACATTACTGTTAACTTTCACTTCTGCAGTAGTCGGGAACATTCAAGTAATAATCTATATTTTCACACGAGTACATTTCTGTTTTGCTACTCTCTACGTCTGACTGTGATGCTACAGCAGGGACTGCTTAGCACCAAAGACGGCAACAAAATCAGAAGAATCCTGCAGATTGGAACTTTTCATACTTACCGGCGACAATGCATTCTCACTGATGAAAACCGTTTTGATCTGTCAGCTCTTAAGGACTCACACTTTGTTTTGTTTTTTTTACTCTCAAAACACAGCACATGAACTTTGTCTTGGCCTTGGAGAACAGATAGTGATCACCACAGTATCTGTTCCTTCTCCAGCAACAGAACACGACAGAATAACGCTAACAGACGGTCAAACAAAACATGTTTCTGAAAACATTTGGCTTCTCCAGGTCCCGGGTCCATCTAGATAATGACCGGATGTCACTTGCAATAGAGGCAAGGTCTGTCGGCTACCTGTCAGGCCGGCTCTGCTTCAAGCCGCTCGTGGTTAGACATGGTTCATCTGCACGGCTTTCCACTGTTTGATTAGATTTAACTGACTAGGATTCCTATAACGCTGAGCTCATTACTTTTAATTGTGCTTATCCTACCTCGGCTTTGAACGATGTGCAATCACTCGAGTTGAAGTCTGGAATTCAATTAAAAAGAAAAAAAAACACTTGAATTTATTTAGTTTTGCTTTATTGATGAACTCAACTAGCTGCAGGGCATTGTGTGGAATGACAACCATGCATGCTGCTGCTGCAGCAAAAAAAAAAAAGTGACGCACACAGTGGGTGCATGAGGTGCCAGGGGTTTGTAAAGAGGGTACAGCCTGGGGAGAGAGCACCTGTCAAATCCCATATCAGGTCACCCCTTTTTCCAGCGTCTTTTCCTCTTTACCCAGGCTCGCGGTAACCCGACATGCGGGGAGGGGACGCCCGCGCGTTCAAACGTGGACGCGGAGCCAGTGTATAGATTGCTCAGGGCGGTGCGGTGAACTCCCAAAAGTGCCAAAGTGTGTTGTAGGTGCTCCTCTGACGCAAGCAAACCATTTAGTTGTAGTGTCTGGTGTCACGGGGACGCATAGCAACGCAAATGCTGCCTATAAATATACTTCCACGTCCATGCTATTTTAAACCTGAGTCAAACAGGAGAGTACAACTTCCTCTTGCCATTGGGAATTTATCTGCTGAAATGTCGACTTATCTGTAGATTCCAGCGGCCCGCTTTGTTGATGATTATTTACACTGTGTATAAACTGGTCAAACAAGTTGTGCCTGGGTCTGGATAACCACAACATAGAGAGATGTTGTGCAGTTAGACCATCAGTTGTTCATATCATGTCTTTTGGAGGTGGGATTTTTGGCAACTGAACATCATTTTATCTGCATCAAGAGCAGAAATGGACATTCGCACATGAAATTGCATTTCTCTGCTTGTGCCATCACAGCATTGATCCTTACAATCTTGAGTGGACCTGACCTCAGTTATTGTTTTGAACAAGCAACAAAAGGCACGGCAAGTATGTTGCTCTGCCTACACAATAGAACCCCAAAGCAGAGACTTGGGCCCACCGGTGTGCGTCACAAGAGAAAGAAACGTTTCCTTCTATTCAGCATTGAATGTAAAGCATTGAACGGTAAATGCCGCACCGCATTAGGCCTCTCAGTAAGAGACACTGCGCCAAGCCTTCTTTAACAAGCAAGTGACCGAGGGAAGAGTCTGATCTGAGTTAAGTTTCCACGGACGTTCATAGTCCGTCTTTCCCGGCGTCGACCTCTCACGACGTGCTCTGAAAACTGCGATGAAAATGACACGTGTTTATATATTAATGAGTTTATTAAATCTCACGGCGTCATTAGAGAAGATATACTGGCAAACGATTACATTAAAGCAAAATAAAATACTCTTACAATTCAAAATCGTTTACAACATGGAAATACACTGCTGTCAATGACAAGTAAATAAATGCCACGATACGATGTGCAACATTTGGCTTAAGGGGAATTGACTGTATTGCTTGCAATGTCATGAAAATATGCTGTCTGCCATACCTATTGGTAAAATGGCTCAAAATGTTGCCTGTATCCCTGTCGTAAATTGCTATAAGACGCCAAATAGCTTTGTGCTAACACCGTATATAATGACTGTAGGTGGTGGATCAAAGTGCTTTAAGATAAAACATATTCAAGGCTAAATCTGACTCATACTCCCTCTCATATTCCCTCTCTATGTTTAACATCATAGCATTTGTGAAAGCATTATGTGACTCCGACTTGCTGCACAGAAAACACTGGTAGACTCCAAACAAAAACCTAATGCCTTCGTGTCCCTTTCGGCGACATATTCACATACTGTAAGTACCGTACTTCCACGACAGGCAATTCAAAACTGTTCCCAGCGAGATGAACAAGTACAATGAGACTTCATAACAGATATGTGCAAGATGAAACATGGTAAATGAGGTGTGATTCACTGTCTTGGATTTTCCGATTTCCCTCTCCTTTCCTGGGCTTTTGAACTGCAATCCCGCCCACTACAATCAGAGCCACCAGATGCAACAGCAGATTAATGGGAGACTTCCTTTCCATTGCTTTGCACAGTGGTAATTCATCTTAATTGTGATACATTCCTTTTGGCTGTGCTCCCAGCTTGCCAGATGTACTAGGTCTGTTTGACAAATAAATCCCTTACAACCGTCTTCAAAGCTTTGGGTTCTGGCACATTTAGAGTCTGCAGTCAAGGCTTTACAGGTCAGCCATCCAGCGCATGCTGACCGGTGAAAACATCTGCCTCTAGCTGCGTCTCCATCTCCGAACCCACCTCGAAACCCGGGTGTCTGTCATTCAACTGAAAATACTCCTCTGGTTTGCCACTAGGGCGGTTTGGCTCTCCCTCCGCCTTTCCTTCTTCCTCTCGAGTCTCACCCTCCAGCAGACTGCGCTGGATGCTAGGAGCACCAGGCCGGCGGAGAGGAGCACCAGGCCAAAATATGAGATGGTGGATCCGTGCGAGTTGAAACTGTAAGCCACAGCAGTGACCACGATGCCCGCGATGAGGACCACCACCCCGAACGGGACGGTGCAGCGATAGCAGGACAGCTCTGTTCCGCCGGTGGCTGCGCTTAGCTGGACTTCGTTCACCAGGGGGATGCTCACGGACGTCGCGGCGGCAGCGGGCCGGTCGTTGTTATTAGCCTTCTCCAATAAGACTCTCTCTGGGGCGGCCGGCACTCTCATGGCGTCCTTATTAACTTCTTCTGGCATTGCAAGATCCAGCATCAAACGGTTTCTTTTAACAAACCACAGATGGCTCCTGGGTGTTGCCTTCTTACCTTTTTTTTTCCTCCTCCCCCTGTCAGGGTCTCCCAATCTATGTGGAGAAAGAAGCCACTGGTTAGGCAATACTCAAGAGAGCAATGAAATGCATAGAACCAAACTTGTTGCGCAAGAATGACAGAGATCAGTGGACACTGTGAGCCTGCAGATGCTTTCTGTTAGAATTAAAACACTGCATTTCACAACTCGACACCAGCTTTTGACCGCCGCGCAGCGCTCTGAAACCATGTAACCTCTTTGCACAATTCAAGCCTCCTGACCCAGTCAGAAAGTTGGCAGAATGACGCAGGACCACTCAACCCAGCACGAGCTGAGACATTCCCTGGAGAGCGCAGGATATGGCATTACAAACTGCTCTGTGAAATGCGAGGCGCTTACAAAATCACCAGTTATTTCACAAGCACTCATTCTTCCCCTTAAGTCTGCTAACTGGAGAGCAGTGATTCAGACACCCTGCCAAGTGGCAATACATGGACAGTACAATGTTAATTTTGCTTTTCCATCATTGACAGTTGTTTAAAATGGGCATAGTTTGGGCATAATTTTTTTTTTCCCAGGGTTCTTATGAGTAAGAGTAGCAATCCTCACAGAATTGTTTTATAGTTGAGTTCATATTTAGCTGTCCTGTACCTTAACACAGGAGTTCCCAAACATTTTCATGGCGAGGACCCCCAAACTGACTTGCCTCAGACTCCCATTTAATAAAAGTATTATCCCCGTGACCCCATCTGGGAAGATTTGTGTTGTCTGTCTCTGCTGTAATTGAAACCTCTGATCCGGGAGAGTCATTCTTGCCCATTCTCACAGTGAAAATGAAACGGCCATTATTTTGCTGGGTATCCCCCTGGAACCAGGTTTGGAAACCACTGCCTTAATACCAAACAGCCCCTTCAAAACAAACTCCCCTTACACAAGTAACTTATGTTCTTTTGTGTGCCAATTCAATAATGACTAAGAACAAATAAAATGTATACCTGGGCACCTTTGAAGAGATTAGCATTATAGGGAACATATTTCGAGCGTATCTGACCCAAGTATTTAGATGAAACTGCGAGAAAATGTCGATCAGATAAAAAATGATGTATTGTATTAAATTGTTTCTTTGGCGTTAATGGTCTCCAGTGCAACGAATAATGGGGCTTTTAACTCATTTCGGTTAGTTTTCAAGTTTTCAAGCTAATTACTTTGCAGCATTGCCATACAGGCTATTCAGTTTGTATCAAGTGAATAGTAACGTTAATAAAGGGCAAGCTCGAGCCTTTTGCTTGTTATCTGTAGCAAGATAAATGTACTTGACATGCTCGACAATGTTCTGAAGAAAGAAGAAAGGTTAGCTACCTCACAGTTTTCCATGCCGCACCGGTTTCTAGTAGTTTAGAGGTCCTTGTTGGGATAAAAATTTGAAGTCAAACTAGTCTAATTTGAAGTGAATGTTGCTTTCCTCGCGACTGAGCCCGACTGCAGCTTCTCCCAGTGTTGGAATTTGACTCCCATTCATCGGATATGTATGTCCCCCCGTAGGTCCTCAGATTGGGGCTGTTGGGACCGCCATCCCCATTGAGAACAAGTACGTTCAAGTATCGATGACTGGAGACCAGCGTCATACCAACCACAATAACAATAATACCGCTTCTGGTTGGTACTTTCAGAATAAAACTCTTATCGGCGAACGTGAATTGCAGCGGTTCCATGAATCACGGTGACGCGTTTATTTTGAAGGTAACATCCGTTTACTTCAGATCTCGCTGTGGCTAGCTTGACTCAACACCCGGTGTCCAACCTTTTAGTGTCCATTTTCATTTTAAAGGAAGATGGGAAGTTTGTTTAACCCCTTGTCGCCGAGATGAAGACGGTTATGTACAATGGACATCATTTCGCAAACTTTTTGGTGGACTTTTACATTTTCATTCAGTTTTTATGCTTACATCGACTACATTTAGATTGACACAGTGACACCAAAATATTTCTGGTGATTTTTTGCTGGATCTTTACTCACCATTATAATGATAAAAATTACAAGACTCTCTTAAACTATTGCATGGCAAATATGACACACATTATCATACCCAGTTGATCTCTCCAGGTGCTGTCCCAGGACAGGCAGTCCCAAGCTTTTTCATTGGGGTGGCATGGGGGCCCAGTGGTTAAAGAGACCAGTCACGTAACTGGATGGTGTTACAGGTTCGACCCCTGCATCACCTAGTGTAGGGTTTACTGTTTCCCTGGACAAAACAGTAAACCCCTACCCCGTTCACCTATCGTAAGTCGTCCTGGATAAGAGCATCAGCTAAATATAAATGTTAAATGTCAAATACCCCTGAACAGATATGCATTAGACCACAGACCACCCCCACCCCCTCTCCATTTGAGAAAGGTTTTGTCTCAGGGACCCCCATCTGAGAGTGGAGAGAGACCTCTTCACATACAATCTCTTAGAGGGATAACTTCTAGAGAATGAAAAAACAATGAAATCAAACTAATCCTTTTTGCCAGAGACCCCCTGGAAGGACCCCTGGAATGACTCCAGGACACCACTTTGGGAACCACAGCCCTGGGAGACTCTAATAATATTGATAGTGTTGATGTCAGAATCCAACAGATGCACCAGCTCTAACTAGAAGTGACCTTCTATCCAGGTAAACATTAAAATATGTTGATTTATTATGTCCATTATGAGACTAAGCAATATATGATTATGTTATAATAACTGGCAAGGCAGCACTTAGATGAATTTCCCGCAATGATATAGGTGTTACCAATAGGTGGGGTGAAAAAAAAACCTGTGTAGAAAGGCTTGGCCATGATGCTGAAATAAATCTTTTAGTTAATATTAACAGTGTATTAAAAAATACAGCACTTTGGAAGCGAATACAATTTAATCATGTGAGCTGATGTCATACTATGAAACATTGTTAACTGGGGAGATTTTTTAAGGGCCCGTCGTAATAAGAACATTGAAAGACTGTCACTCTGGGACCCATACAGTCTTATTAAAATATCACTGGCCAAGACATCTGCTTTCCTCTGCATGTTCATTAAAATCTCCCTCTCTCTCTCTCTCTCTCTCTCTCACACACTCTCACACACACTCACACTCACAAATATGCACAGTAATGCTTGGTCATGTATGGTTATTTTTACCTAGAACAAGGGACCAGAGTGAGTGTCATACTTGCTGTCAAGCTTGGTCCATGATTCATTTTGGCTTGTGTCTGGATATTCATGCTGACCTCACACTGGCAAAATTCACAGTATGTCAGGCCTGTAGACCAGGCTCTCCCCAGGATTCCTGTTGTTGACATGCTTCCTTAAGGTCTCGCAACAGCTTCCAATATGCCCGAGTGCAACACAAGTGCTCCGTATTATTTCACTCCCTTTTGCTGAAAGATTTTCTCTTTATTGCACAATACTGATACTGATAATACACATGTGGACTAGGAGACACTGAGAAACAGTGAGACATGTTTCATTGCAATATCAGCATCAGCTGTCAAATTGGAGAAATATACTAAATGCTGTGACGTACCTGAACTACCTGACAGAAAAACATAAGTTTACACATAAGTTTGGACCTTGGGGATACTGTATTAATGTTGAAGGGCTTTATCTTAACTGACTCTGGATGTTACTTATAATTTAAAGTAGTGGTAGTAACAGTATTAACATTAGTATTGTTAGTATTATTATGTTCAATCATTAAGGGTTTTATTTTGAAAGTTTTGACCGGAAGACGTTTTTTTTTTTTTTTTTACTCTCGCTAGCGTAACACCGGTGTGACACTGGTGTAATTACAGACATGTCGTTGCATTTTACAGATGAGGACTTCCAGGCTGCGTGGAAGGAGCTGGATGAGCCTCAGCTGGAGGGAGGGTGGGAGTTGTTTACTGAGACAATGGGAGTTACAATCTACCGCCTCTACGACAAGGTAAACAGAAGGTGCTGTGTCCAGAGCTGTGCATTGGGAACGATTGAATGAGTTTTGATCATTGTTATTTTGTCCCGCAGAGCCAGTTGCATTTGCATTGCAATGACTTCCACCTCCTGTCCCCAATCGCTGTGATAATGTTATTTACAATACAATTCATTGATTTGCAGCATTCCTCGGTAAACATCATTCTGACGGCCTAGTGGCCAACATGTGAAATATGCGGAAGTTGTGCAAGCGCTCCTGCTTCATGCCTCAGAATTGGCTATAGCTCTAGTACAGCGAGAAAGGTGACGCCAAACTCTAGTCAAAAATGTGATAGTTTAATGTTTCCTTGCTCACTGGCAAATGGACACTCCTTATAGAACATCATTTAGGGTCATCCTCAAATCATTAGGAACCACTGTTCAATTCGGCGTACATCCGATACACAAAGCAGCACTTATTTCAATAAAGTTTCAAGATTTACACTTGGTTTGCGTGTTATTCCCACAGCCTTCTGCCACCAAAATACACAGTGGAGGGCAGAAGCGAGCAGTATAAACACATAAAAAAACTCATTTTATTGAAATAAATTATTGCACTTGTACGCCGAATTTTCCAGTGTGTCCTAGCGATTCTTGTATGTACATTATCTATAAGCGTTCTCAAACTTTTTCATGTTAAACATCCCCACGTAGACACGCATTTAAGAAGATTTTGTCCCACAGACCCCTTCCCACCCAATAATGGGAAGAGTTTTGTTGTGTAACGTTACACTGTTCTGTGGGGAGGTAATGAATCAGGTGAGAGAGTGAAATCTGTGATTACAATCCATACATTGTCTAATTGGGATGATTTATAATACATTTTAGTGCAATTAAACTATTCCTTGTTTTGACGGGAAGCCCCTCAAGGACCTCTGGGGGCCCCCCCATTTAAAATGTATAAAGTGTAATACATTTTAAATGATTTTAACGCCTATTGTATGACTTCATTGAGTGTGAAAAGCATCCTCACTCAGCTTGTCAGACCTGTAGCCAGAGTTTTGAATCGGAGCCCAACGCACTTCCTAGCTTCGAGCGAGAAAGGGTGGAACGCAAACTGACTGTGATGTGAGTTCTGTGGTTTGGGATTAGTTACATACTGTGGGTGTGGCATAGCCTGCATTTGGGAGAGAGAACTTTCATCTGCTGTTTGCAGGAAACTGGACTTTATGAGTACAAAGTCTTTGGTGTGCTCACCACCTGCACTGCAGAGCTGTGTGCAGATGTCTACATGGACTTGGCGTTTCGGAAACAATGGGATGGATATGTCAAAGGTAAAAACAAAAAAAAAAAAAAAAGGCAAGGGTCCGCCTTGCCAACCAGATCAACTTTCCCTCACTGAATGATCATCTCTCTGCTTACTCATCATATTCACACTAGTGTCAGTAGTATGATGATTTGTATACTGTAGGCTGTAGCCCACTGTCAGTCTAGTCAAATGGACGTTCTTCTTCTCTTCTTCTTGAAATAATGCACTTCTTGCAGAAATGCACTCATTAAAAGCACAATCTGTTTCATAGTTTGGAATAACTTCTCATTTTTTTTTAATCCATGTCTTTATGCATCTCCACAGTAACCACCAGGTAACACGTTTGACTAGTTGGCCGTAGTCTGTAGTCACGTAGATGCCTGATGTTTTTTTTTTTCTTTTTTAAAGTTTTCCTTCTAACAGTGTGTTTTATGGTAGACGTGTACTATTTTACTACTGCCCCTGTTTTCCTTCACTTTGTCAGCACGACTGAAACAACAAACAAAAGCTACAAATTTATTTATTTATGTATTTATTACTCTATTTTTACCTGTCTGATTGCTTGTCCACCCTTTTAGCCTAGTTGTTCTTTTTCTCATTTAGTTTCTCTCTCTCTCTCTCTGCCTTTTGAAAGGCGCTCTTAAATAAAATGTATTATTATTGTTGTCATTATAATAATAATAATAATAATAATAATAATAATAATAATAATAATAATAATAATAATATGAAATCAAGTCAAAAAGTCAAGTCAAGAACTTTATTTTATTTGTCACATACGCATACAGGATGTGCAGTGAAATGAAA
>OOFE01005459.1:2092-12286 GCA_900323365.1 Monocentris japonica
CCCCCCCCCTTTCCTTCCACTTTTTACGCACGTCCTTTTCAGCCTCCCACCTCCTCCCAGTCTTTCTTTTAATATAGACCCGTGTGATGCCAGGCTAACCCGCAGTACAGGTTTACCCTACAACCCTACAAGTTTGATAATGTGTCATTACATTTATTAACCACTATGCTTTAGTTGTCCTATGTAGTGTCATGGAAGTATGGCATGTGTCATTCTGTACTCTAATACTTGAAATACTGAAATTGGAAAGAACCTGATGAATATTACACCAAGTAACTGTAGCAGCCAGTTTACTCCAATGCATGGATAAATGCCAAACATTTCATATTGTCATAAAATATTTTCATGACGCTGCTGCTCATATTACCGTATCGTAACGTGTATCTTATTTTTGCTCCCTCTTGCACAGAATGGCATCGTCACAAAGGACTTGACCAGATTAAAAATGCTCCTCTCAGAAATAGAAGTAAGTGCTTCGGGCTGCGGGGGGGCCAGATACCTTTCCGCCATTGTGCTTTCTGTCCTCCTTTTGTCCGTGCCTTTTGCCGCAGATGATTGTTTTAAGCTCGGAGGCGACAGTCGTAAAGATGACTAATGGCCCGATTCTGAAGCTGACTTTTTTTTTTTTTTTTTTTTTTCTGCCTAGCTTGTTGCTACGGCCGCTTTATTACTCATTTGGCTGTAATAAGTGCTCTGGTCCAACTGCTCGCACGGCTATGACACCAGCTGACATAACAGGAATGCTAATCTTGTCTCCCACAGGCTGTAAATAGGGAGATGGCGCCAGAATACACAGATGACCAGGAGGAAGGTGAGCGACGTCTTTTTCTTATTCACACTTGGGCACAACAGGGTTTCCATACTGCATTTGTCAAAAGTTGTATGCCTCTGTAGAACCTGAGAGTCGTGAAAGGGAAAGCAACGGTGGCTGTGCTTGCTGACAAATCATCACATGTCGCCTAAAATTATTTTCCTTTTCAGTTTGACAAGAGAGTCTTTACTCAGGCAGTTGGCACCTTTTTTAAGCACATTTTAGAAAAGCTGCCTCAAAGTTGTGTTTTTCTTAATTGCCACGTTGGGATTTCTTCACAACAGCTTGCGCAATCCACGTTCCAAATACTCGTCTGTCTGTAGGAGAGCGTCTACATATGAATCGGGAAGCTTTACTGAAGCCGCTCTTCTGCTTGTATGGCTTTGGTCTTGCCGTGACCCTTGGCTGTGTGTGTTTTTGACAGAGGTCAAAGATGGCTGGCAGTTCCGGCCTCCTCCCCGAGGAGTCACCAGCAGTGAGGAGTACACCTTGTGTAAAAGGTAATCGGACTTCCCTTCTGTTTGCACACAGGCCTGACTGATGGAGAGTTTATTTATCTCTGATTTAGAAGATTGGGGAGGAAAGTTAATGATATCTTACATCCACATAAAGATTTTTTTTTGATGATTGTGTGTATTTGCCTGGAAACGCACTATCCCATGAACGCCACATGACAAAAATGAGTAGTTAATTGCCTTAAATCGCCATCACCTCTTTACACCCTGAAAGAATCCAAACGCAAGACATACCCTGAGTGTTTGAGTGCCTCAACAAACCCGCAGTTGCCCTGTACAACAACAGTGTAGTAGTGTATCCGCTTCTTCTCCAATGTGACTGCAATGTAATCTTTATTTAGCACTGCACAATTACCATGCTGTCTATGTCCAGGATCCTAAAGCAGGGTCCAATGCACCAGCGCTTACTTTGAAGTCGTACTACTTCGTGCTATGCAGTCACCGTGCCGTTGCCTTCCCCCTAGGTACTTGGAGCAGGGCCTGTGTCGGTACGGGGCCCAGTGCACGTCGGCCCACTCGCAGGAGGAGCTGATGGAGTGGCAGAAGCGCTACGCCTCGCGCCTCATCCGCCTCAAGCAGCAGCAGGAGAGCAAGCACTTCACCGAGAACTACATGGAGACCCTGATAGAAAAGTGGATGAACTCCCTCTCTCCCGAGAAAGTGGTGCGTGGCTCTTCGCTGCTGACGGGGCGGAACGCACCAAGTCACAGCGCGGCTCAAATGATACTGCCAGGGTTAGGAGTTCAATACCCACTGGGGCCACCCACTCCAAACCTTCACACATAAGGCCCAATAGTTTTTTTTTTTTTTTTTTTTTTCCCTCTTCTGTGTTTTAGAATTTATTTATTTTTTTTAATGCAAATGAAGCAATGCCGAACTCTTAACACTGTGGTGCTTTTTCACGGTTGGAGTGGAAGTGAAGTGGACCTTAGCAGGACCATCTAACATTAAATCAGTCCTTTTCATAACTTGCAACTGTAGCTCTGTTGACCAACAATTTGGCAACAATATGGGAAAAGAATTGTCTTTATTTCAAGGACTCATTTAGTAAGTCCTATAGCAGTGTGTGGCATATGTCGAACTTGAGGTAGAAGCATTTTTTCCAGCAGTTTGCCTGCATTTTCTTTATATGCAGCATTGAAAAGAATCTATTACACTGGTTTTAGGCTGTCTTGAGAAAGGAGAGGTGGCTTGGTAAAACCCACTCCAAGTGACGTAGCCATTTTTGCCTGAGTGTGTTTGGTTTCTCTTCTAGCTAAGTGACTATTTGGAGGGAGTGAATGTTGAAACCAGCTCCGGCCTCTCTGTCACCGTCACCACCAAGAAATCCTCCCACTGCTGGACCTTCTCCTTGTTTTGCAAGGTAGGAAGATGTGTGTGATGCAAGCGTTGACACATCCCAGTATTGTCTTTGTCCAAGCAGTTAATTTGTCAGTATGATGCAGACAAAATGATGCAATGCTCTACAGTGCTCACCCACCAGTATTTGGAGTTAGTCTTTTATATTTGTATCCTGATTATGTGATTGCCCTGATTTCTTCTTTCTCTCTCTGTCTCCGTAACTAGCCGGCTAGAAAGCTGTACCGCATCGCCCTTCTCTACGATGCCCACCGACCTCACTTCTTCATCACAGGCGTGTCGGCTGGGGAGCGGCTCCAGGCCCTTCCCAAAGGCTGCCAGGAGTGGACGCCAGGAGAGGAGGCAGCAGGTATGTTACATATTAGGGATGGGATTTTCCAGGATTTTTTCTTTCTCATACATTTTGGACAAACGGACCTGGCTCCATTATTTCCTGCTTTTGTGTATTTTGCTGGTCACAACATTTTCTTATATTATTTATCTAATGTTTTTGAACTCTTTTAGTTCTCATGTGCTGAACACATGAGAATTTCCTCAGTAGAACCGGTTTGCAACGCTGCAGGGCCTCCTCAGGTCCTCCTCAGGTCCTGGGAAAAAGCCTTAAAATGTCTTCAATTATTGAATGCAACCTTTAAAGGTATTCGAGACAGTGAAAAGAATTACAAATGTGGTTTCTTGGTGCAATATTGCCAGTAAGGTGTCTGTACCACATAGATCTACATTTGTGTACATTTTCACATTTTGTTTCAGCTGCAAAAATAGTCTTGTGTTTCATTCCAACCAGCATCAAAAAGGTCTTAAAATGTCTTAAATGTAACTTGATGGAAATTGGCTGCACCTTTTTTAGTTTCTGGTCATTTTTGGTTTTGAAGTTTTCTCCTCTGCGTTTTTGACATGATGTCCTTGGAATGTGTGTCGTGTTAATTCTTTGTTAAATGCGCTTCAAATAAACGTTGCTGTTTCGGCAGTGGCAGCGGACAATGGCTTGGACCACTGTGTCTACAAGGTCGCGGTGGGCTTCAGCACGGAGATCTTCGGCACCTTCCGACAGACAATTGTGTTCGACTTCGGCTCGGAGCCTGTGCTGATGCAGCGGATCATGGTGGATGCCGCCTCGATTGAAGGTACAGTAAAATCAGGACATCTAGAGGTCCTGTTGTGAACTGTGTTGGGTTATTTCAAATTAAATTATCTAAAATTAAGGCCATGAAATTAAATATTTCCTCAAGGTCTTGAATACAGTTTCAGAAGTCTTAAAAAGACTCATTTCTCAGAGCGCTACTTGTCGAGTTAGACATGAATGGTTTCATTCCAAAACACCAGTCAGTATTTCAAAACCAGATCATTTTATCCTCTCAACTTTTCAGAGGCGAAGGTTTTTAAGATGTCTAAGATGTTCACTTGAAAAGTAAACCATGAAATGTCGACTAAGAATCCATGTTTCAAGTCTTCATATCTACCCAGTCACACTGAATTGTATTTTGATAGGTCTGTAAGTGTTTTATTGAGCAAGAGAGAGATGTATGAGTGATACAGAAAGGAAGAAGAGGAGAGGTTAATTGGGCTACTTGCTTCAGAATGTGGCGTTGACTGTGCAAGGAAGCTGCATTTCTACATTTTATACCAACAAAAATCAAGAAACGAGTAAAATCGGCAAGGGAATTTCCACCGGCGATGGATCCAGACCAGAGTTTGAGCAGCTGCCCTCACCACCACCAACAGGCAAAGTGCAGTGATGTGTGCTGAGGCATTCGTCTTGCATAATTGTGTAATAGCTCAGAGTAAAAAAAACAAACAAAAAAAAACACCTTTTTATTTTCCAACACACAATGTAGCTGTTCATGAATTGGGTTGAGGTGAAAACGTGTAAAGGAAGGAAATCACATTCAGTGCAAAATAGAGGCTATTGTGTAACGGCCATATGTAGTAAGTGCAATAGTCTATGACAGTGGTCCTCAAATCCGAGCCTCGGGGTCCAGAGTACTGCTGGTTTTCTATTCTGCCAGGTAGTTTCTATTCTAGCTGTCTAATCAGGGATTGATTAAGACCTGTGATGCCAGGTGGAATGCAGTTAACTTCCTGGTCGGTGAGAAAACCAGCAGCACTCTGGACCCCGAGGCCCGGATTTGCGTAACTCCGGTCTATGAGCTTCTTTTCAACTGAAATAGCAACGATAATGCGTTTTGCTATTGTCAACAAAGGTGCATTGTCCATAGCTAAATGTTTAAACCTCCCAAGCCTAATGCAATTACTTTCATTAATCGTATAATGTTTATTTGTACGGATATTTGATGCCATGAACAGATGGAACAGAAACACTGTGGCAGTGTTTGTGTATGGTGTCTTAGCTGGTGAGTGTGCATGCTCACCTGTACGTGCCCATCAGGAAATCCTTGTTTTGTTTTTTCAGGAGACAGATCTGACTGCCCCCAGTAAAATTTACTCCAAACTCAACCTGATGACATTAATGTTGAATTTATTGAGGTCATAAGCTGTAACTATTTGGCGAATATATTTAATACTGCTTCAACACAATATATGTTCCTATGAATTAGAACAGCAAAATTGACCACACACCAAGAGAAGTCACTTTATATATTTTCTCAATGATGGTAAAAATGGATAAATTGGGTGGAAAGTTTGAAGCTTCAAAATTTCATGTTGAAAAAATGGAGTCCATGGCCTCCTACGTATATGTGCACTATATTTCAAACTAATAACCCTCATTCAACCACGGATAACGACATTGCATGGGCTAATTCAATTTACAAAAGCAAATGGCACATATGAATTAAAGAAAGAAAGTAATTCACTCTCCTTAATTGAAATGTGGTATCATTCAACAAAGTATTGGTGGGGAAAAGTATAATTTTAGAATCACTAATTTGAACTATCAGAATATCTTTTGATATATCCCCACCGCTGCCTCGTCATATGACCTTTTTATAGAAAAGTGAACTTTGTGATACTGATGATATCCGCATGACATGGATGAGTCCAGTGCTTCATATGCCTCTGAGGATTTCATATGATGTGATAACCACAATGGCATACCCGCTCTCAGCCAACCCCTTTTCCTTGAATTGTGTTTTTTTTCCTCGGTTCTCACCCTAGTTTAATAGCACATGGTAGCAGATCCTGTGCTTTGGTAGAACTTTAAGAGGGTGCTTATTTCATGTGTAGACAATAATCTGTCAACAAAAGCAATAAATTGGCGACCAAATACCCACTTTTTTCCCAGACCTGGAGCACCTGCTGGCAGCCAGGCAGCAGCTCCTGATGACCGCGAAGCGCTGGGACTCTTCCTGTAAGACCATTGTGGAGTTCTGCCCCAATGAGACCATGGCTGAGCTGGAGCGCAGCCTCCTCGCCCGCTACCAGATCCCTCTGTCAGCTGACCAGCTCTTCACCCAGTCAGTCCTGGACAAGAGCCTGACTAAAGACAACTACCAGGCCCGCCTCCACGACCTGCTCTACATAGAGGAGATCGCACAGTACAAGGAAGTCAGCAAGTGAGTACATCAATGCAGGAATTCATGCTTTTTTCTTAGTAGGGTAGTAACGAGGAACGAACGAGGCCGATGTACAAGGCTATTTCAAAACAAAAGTAGTTCTTGGTTACAGGCAGTAAGAACGAACACGAATGCAAATGTTGAACCCAACTCTCGTAAGGACAATGAGTCGGTTGAAAATGAGTGAGAGCTGGTACCAAAAAAATATTCAATGTTGAGCACATTTTGGCTCCAGAAAACGCAGAATAATGTGAAATATTGGAAAACGGCAGTACGAGGGGAACACAAGCATTACAACCAGGCCATAGAATATGATGTACGGCAAAGAAAAAAGAGGCAGCGGAGAAGCACTCGCGTTATTTTTGTTGAAAATAAACAAGACATGTGACACATTCAAAGTGTTGAATAAATGTTCACTAAAGTGTTCATTTTTCCTATTGTTTGTACTACATTTCGCTGTTACAAAGCCATGATGCTAGTGGTAAATGCAGTATTTGTGAATACCATAAAAAAAAATTCCAAGTAAATATCCAAGTAAAAATGAAAGTTCTGTGAATGCATGTAATTGAATAAGCACTTACACAGTTGGTTGATCAAAATATTTAGTGTTTTTACAACAGGACAATAGAAAAGTTTGTCAAAAGCCAAACAAAAAAGAAAGGCCACTTTCACTTTAAACAACATGCCAGCTACTCATCAGTGGGCAGTGATTTACATTATTATATAGTCCTCGTCACCAAAGACCAATATCCTGGTTCGGACATCACAATCGGCCAACTACACTTAGCAGATGTGACACTGCTCACACCAGTATGAGACAGGATTTTGCATCGGTTGCATGTGCATATTGAAAAGAGACAGGAAAGGGAGTCGAGAATTACACCAGATTGAGTTTAGATTTTGCTGGCGTGTGTATGGCGGCACGCAAACCGCTTGAGTCACCAGGACACCCCAGCATGAAACTCAGTGGTGCTCAGCGGGGGGGGGTGAATGTTTTGTGTTGTGAGACGGCCCGCCACAAGGTGTCAGCCTCGATCCTCCATAGGCACTCGACTCACACCGCCCAGCGCAGTTTAATAATGCATGCCTCTGAGGTGGAGAATTTCCAATCATTTCTTTTTGTAGAATGGAAGCTGATTTCTCTCTCCGATATAATTCAGTACCTGCTGCTCCTCGGGGAGGAAGGAGACAAGCCGGTTGAGCTGCTGCAGCGACTGAGATGATGATTAACAATGAAATCCTAAGTCTAACCAGTAAAATCCCACATTCAGTGAGAAGGAGTGCAGCGGGCCCGGCTCCCCGCCCTCCTGACTTTCATTGTCACGAAGGGGATTGCACTATGGATCCCTCATTGTCAGTTAGCAAATGTAACTTTCATCTGCCGCGTTGCCCAATGCGCCTGTGAATTATCTTTTCCAGCCTATTACACCCTTCCATGGCCTATCAGGTCGGGCTTCTTGGGCTTTTTCACGGCTGACTCGGTTCCAGCAGGAGATTCCCAGTTAAATGTGGATTCCCGTGGATCTGCAGATGGAGTACAGTCGTTAAAGGCTCAGTTCAGTCAAAAATGCAACATACAACTAGGACAATTCCAGTCTATCAAAATAGCTTCAGGATTTACAGTGCTTGTATATCAACAAAGCAAGAGACATCAACTAATGAATTATAGAGCATAACAATGATGCTAGCTATATTCTAAGGCTTTATATGATGAAGTTAGCATTAGGAAGTTAGGTTCCCATGCTGCCCGAGGCTTTTTCAATTTGTCTTGACTGCCTTGCTTTCTCACTCACTCACGGAGTCTCTGAATCTTATTTTCCCTCTGTAAATGTTTCCCGCCGTGTGAATACGGCCAGAAAGCTGACTCAAAATCATGACAATAAACCCCGTCTGGTTTGTGACTAGATATTGAATCTGATTTTTTTTTATGGTGCTTGTTTGCGTGTCAATCACCCATCAGAGTCCATTACCAGTATTCCTTCCTATTTCATCATTCCGGCTCCAGCAGAGACCAGAGAGGCAATCTGAAACAATTTGGAACTGAAGTGTGCTTGGATTTTCCACTACATATGTGTTTGGATAAGCTTTGTGCCAGTGGTTGTTCTCTTGAAAATAATTAGCCTGTTTTATTGGTCCCTACCTGCCAATGTGTCATTCAGCCAACCTCACATTTTTCGGGCTTGGCAAGACTTTTAGAACACGTTAGAAAAGATGCAGGTTTGGTGGAATTGTTTGAACCGTTCCTGTACTTTTGTACCTTTGGCTCCAAACCTGTGCAAAACACTCTCATGCAGGTTTCCTCTTTATCAGGATTGCAAATAGTCAAGGTTACCAATAGTGGTGACCAACTTCAAAGTCTGTCTCACTGTCACCTGCCCTAACCTTAATCAGGCTATAATTTTCAGACTTTATTTTGCTTCACCTACTGAAAAACATCTTCCAAATGTGAAGAATCCCTTTAGCCGTTAAATGGAGTAACTGACTACATGTCAGCATTACCCTCAACTTGTGCTACAGCAACTGCTGAAGAAAATCAGTTTATTTATGCAAAGATATTTAATCAAATTTGGCATTTTTATTGCTATTGATTTTTTTTTTATTGTATAATGCCCAATTTTTAATTTTTTTTTTTTAATTAATCTGTATGGGAACTAAATAACTAAAACAAGCGAACTAAACATGAGGAAAAATAACCAAATATGTGTGTCTCCCAGGTTTAACATCAAAGTGAACCTCCAGCTGGTCAACAGCTTCATGCTGACTGGCATCTCCGGCGGAGCCAAGTACGCCCAGAACGGACAGCTCTTCGCCCGCTTCAAGCTCACCGAGACGCTGTCTGAGGTAACCCGAGGCTTTGCTGGAGCGTAAAAACTGCAGCACACGCTCGCGTCACGATTATCTGCTGTCTTCAAAGTGTTGAACACCGTGCCAACTCGGTATCGGTGGCATTGGGAGCACAAAGTGGGGTGCTTCCACGGAGTAGACCATGGCAGTGTAGCTGTAGCAGCTGGTGGTCTGTTGTCCTGGCTAGCGCTCCTGAGCAATATGCCTCATTAAAAAGATTGTCTTTATTATTAAGATTCTTGGACATGCTGCCCTCACTTATTCATTAGCCTAGAGTGTCCCTCTTTTCCCTTTCTTCTGTCACCATTCCCTGCTTTTTTTATGTGATATCACCCACCCCCCAACTCAGGACACGCTGGCGGGCCGGCTGGTGATGACCAAGGTGAACTCGGTTCTGCTACTGCCGCTGGGCCGCGAGTGGAGCTGCAGCCAGCCGCCTCCCGGGGTCAAGGAGCGCGTCTACGAGGCCGTGATCGAGGAGAAGACCAAGGAGTACATCTTCCTAAGGATCTGCAAGGACTGCTGCGAGGAGCTGGGACTGCAGCCTGACAGGGAGCTACAGGTACGGACTGCACCAAGAAACAAATAAAAGAGAAAATAATGGGTTTTTTTTTATTCTCTTTTGTAATTCAATGACCAATGGGCTGTCATAAATCAGTTCTCATTCATAACAGCAAGTTTGAAATTGCATGGTAGCCTAGCTGTGCCCAAGCACTTTACAGCACACTGGGAAGTGTCCTTTTGCGTCCATTCAAGTCGGTGTGGGACCTATGTTGTGATAACGTCAGCCGCCCCCCTGTCCCCGTCGGATAATATTGACGTTGCCCCGCTGTCACCTCCACATATTAGATCAGACCAGTGGCTTGACATCAGACTGGCGAGGCCAAGTGAATGATGGTGCATCTTTCTCCCCCTATGGACAGATAGATAGGCCTTTCTTTTGCCGTCTCGCTTCCTCCCTCCATTTCCTCCTTCTTGTCTCAGCCCTGCCATTTTTAAAAAAAAAAAAATGTACAGTCCAGCAAATGGTAATCAGGGTCCAGCTTGTGCCTTATTTCCACCCTCTGATGTTCTAGCCAGGGCAAACTTTGAGGACGAAAGGTTCACCTATTGATTAGCACTTTAACAAAAGGTTATATGCCTGCAGAAGGCC